>ML834605.1:22957-40770 GCA_009831015.1 Picea engelmannii | reverse complement strand
CTCTACAGTGAGCATATTTATGTGTTTTTTTTGTTGATGTTGTGCATAGGTATGTCGCATGCATAGCAAACACTTGGTCTATTTTCGAGCATTAAGCGAAGCATGGATGCATGATTTTGTAGGTCCATATTTGGAATAATTCTATGGGACTAGTTGTGAGAAGATAGGTAATTTGGAGGTTGGAGAGGTCATTTATGGCGTGTTGATTTTCTCGGTTTTAGGAGTAAAGGGAAGGGATTTAGAAGTGATTCAAACTAGATAGCTTTCTTTTTCTATGAACTGTGTAGTGGTTTCTATTTATGGTGACCTATGTCCCGTGAGTTATTCATTTGTTTGGAAAATACATTTCGATAAATATGCATTATGCATTTGGCCTTGAAGCAATTTGAGTTGTCTGATTTATTTATATTTCGTAAATTTTGTGGTGAAATGTGTTTATATGTAGATATAGTGGATTTACAAGTAGTGTTATGTAAATTTCATCCTTTTCTATGGGATAGGTCATGCATTATATTTATAATTATGCGTGTTTTGAATGTAATTTGTTGGGGGAAAGGAAATTTTAGTAAATGGGCGTCATCCACTGGAGATTGAAGTAATTTGTCCTTGGTACTATATTTGTCTTTCGGAAATTTTCTAGTCAAATTCCTTTTTTACTTTATATTTTTCCAGGTTGTGCAGAGGCTTTTGTTATGACCATATCTTCGGAATCATCATAGTTATTTGTTCTGTGTGTCTGCACTGTGGAGAGGTATGTCGTGTGCATAATAAAAAATTGGTATGTTTTCGAGTGTTGTGTGGAGGATTGATGCCACTGATGCTTGAATATTTTTGTGCAAGCTACACTTTCAACCCTTGCACTGAGAATTGATGTGACTTATGTTCTAGCATTGGAAGACTAAGGTGCTTTGACACTTGTTCAATTCACAAATCTATGTCATCAACACTTTTTCACATGTGTATGTTGTGCAAATCTGGTACTTGGTCTATTTTCAAACCTTCTGTGAAGAACTGATATGACTCCTCTTTCTCCACTTCTACACTTCTTCATTTTATCAATCCCAATACCTAGTGGTTTTTTCCAGGTTGTGTGGAAGCTTTTGTTGTTCTGATATTCCGATTCTCTTTAGTGGCATATGCTCCATAGAATGAATGCTTTCTCTATTTTTAGTCCTTGTATGAGGATTCTACACTTTCGACACTTTCACTCAGAATTCATATCATGTATGGTTAGGCATTGGCGCACTTGGGTGGATGGACACTTGTGAAATTGGTAAATCTATTTCATCAACACTTGTGCGCAGGTGTATGTCACACAGATCCAATAGTGTGTGCTCTATGCATAGAGTAGATACTTCATTTCATTCAAATTTTCATTTGTGTTGGTGTAATGTTTAAGAAAAACGATCCTCTTTTTTTAGTTGTATTTCTAGATCAAATGGTTGAATGCAATATTTTTGGTGTGCATCATATATGCGAAAGAAAAACAGTATCTTCTTATTTTTTGGTTTTCATGGGTAGATTAAATTGGTCAAGAGATATTTTAGAAACTATATAGATAAAAAAATAACCAAAGTGTGAAGAACTGATACGACTCCTCTTCCCTCACTGTCGCACTTCTGCATCCCCTTAATTCCAATACATAGTGTTTTTTTGTGTGGAAGATTTTTTTATTGCGATATTTGGATGATCTTCAGTGGAATATGCTTTGTAGAGTGAATGCTTGCTCTATTTTCAGTCCATGTATAGGGATTTACACTTTCATCCCTTGCATTGATAATTCATGCCACTTATGGTCTGGCATTGGCGCACTTGGTCACCTGGACACTTGTACAATTTCCAGAGCAATGCCATAACACTTTCACATAGGTGTAGGTCGCACAGAGCTAGCACTTGGTCTATATTCAAATCTTGTGTGGAGAACCGATACATCTCCTCTTCCCACACTGTCATAGTTCCACATACCCTCACTTCCAATAGTTTTGCATGAGGTATTCTGATGAGCATCATAATTTGTAGGATAACTCATTGATTTATAGAACATTAGTTTTCTCCGATTTATGAGGAAATGGCAGGGATCCAGAAGAAATGTGAAGAAAATGTGTTGGTTAGATGTCAGTTGCTCGATGGTTTTTTCTTATGATTGCCCCTATTTGAAAGGTAGTTGATATATTTGGAAAAGACAATTTAGAAAATTCACATATCGTTGTTTAATAGTGTCTGCTCCATGCATAGTGCAGTTACTTGGTTTCGTTCAAATTTACATTGACATTGGTGTAATTTTTAAGCAAATTAGTCCTCTATTTTCAGTTGTATTGTTGGATCAAATGGTTGAATGAAATATTCTTGATGTGCATCATATATTCAAAATAAAATTGATAGTTTCTTATTAATTTTCTTTTCAGGGGCATATTAAATTGGTCAAGAGCTATTTTAGAAACTATATAGATAAAAAAATGAATTAAAGTTAAACAAAAAAATAAATAAACTATGTTGTTTTGAGATTTTTTTCCCAGTTTCTCGATGCTATAGGCATAGATTAAGAATCATCTGAATGACATAAACTAAAACAAGGAATATACAATGTCATCATAGAATTAAAAGAACTACATTCTAGAACTATACACAAGGCTGTAAACATCACTATAAATAAACAATGGACTGTTGTTTTCAAATTTCAATCTAAAATCCATGTAAGTCACAGTAAACATTAGCATGTTGAATTATGTGGACATTCAAACACATATAGGAATATTTACTTATTTTTTTACGTATTCACAATTTTTTGTTTCCTTTTTATTGAACGAAAGCATGTCTTCATATTCTTGTTACATATTTAAAAAGTTATTGTTTCTGTGTTGGATCAAGAAATTGTGTTGGACATGACAAGCAGTTGATATAACAGAGATTATGGTCGCAGAGAAAATAAAATATCCAAAATTTGCATTGTGTTTTCATCCCACTTCCATCCATCTGCATTGTTATTTGGCTTGTTTGGTGTACAATACATCGAAACAATCACCAATGTTTAAAATGAAAATAGGGGAAAAAAAACATGGAACAAGAATTGGAGAGGTACATTTTTCTAATTTTATCTGTATAATATTCATTTTATTCTCGTTTGTTGTTTGTTAATATTTTATATTTCTTGTGATTTTGACACCAAACTATAGCATCCCCAACCAACAAAGAGACTGGGTAATGCTGCCACTGCGGAATATACACTTATATATATAACATGCATTTTAATCGAAATTAAACACATAACACAGATTTATTGTTACCATTCAAATTCAAACAATATTAACAGTAAATTCACATGCAACGGAACACATGATCACATTCAAGCATCAATATCACAAACATGCATAACGTGTAAATTAAGCACATACTCATAATTATCTTTTCAACTAGAGTAACACCACCAACTGTGTGCAGACCTTCCATGAACCTCCCATCCTTAGACCACACTGCTCATCACTCTCAGCAATGTTGGACATATTTTCATTGATGTCAATAGTCAATGTGATGATTTGTTGCTATAACGAATTATCATTATGATTTACCAGAGATGAGATTGTCATTAATGTCAACAGTATATTAGTTAGCAGAAGACGTCAAAAAATATGCAGAGATCAAAAGCATAAGCTCAGGAGGAGGAGCGAACAGTATGCAGAGATCAAAGTTTAGAAGGGAAAACATTGTACAAAATATGTCAACAGTCATAATAAGAAAAGCAACAAGGTTAATTTGAGGAAGAAAAGTATACTAAGAATCGACAGAAGAACATCACCTTAAGGTTGAATCAATTCATGATTATTGTTGATCACGATAGGATCAACAATGTTCCTATGATAAAAGATCAGGATGGTTAGCAAATGTAGAGATCAAAGCTCAGAAGGAAAAGCGTAAGCTCAAGGTGAGAAGCCTCAACAGTCGTCCGATCAGAGTGAGAAGCCTCAGCAATTGTTCAATCAATAAATTGATTGTGTTGATCGTCTAAATATTACAGACGTCGGTCATATGAGTGGCCGTGGGCTTGAGGACCATTGTAGGATCATGACCATCTGATCTTCTTCGAGTTTTTTCATAACCGTTTGATCAGCTTAAAGTGGAAGGATAGGATAAGCGGGGCTAAAGGGTTTAGAATTTGATTATCCGAATACCCATTAGCCGTTGGATCAAACCCTAATTCCCATCAGACGTCAGATCATTTTAAAGTGGAAGGATAGGTTAAGCGAGGTAAAAGGGATGAGAGTTCGATTATCCGAATACCCATCAGCCATCGAATCAAACCCGAATTCCTGTCAACGGTTGGATCATTTTCGAGTGGAAGGATAGGATAAGCGAGGTAAAAGATCTGAGATCTCATTTATGGGAATTTTCATCAGTCGTTGATCATTCTAAGTGAAAGGACAGGATAAGATAGAAGAGTTGCATAGCAGACAGATCGAGCCATCGATATAGAATCGTGATCGACGAACAATATTTAGTTCGGGTATAAATATGCGAGGAGGTTAAGCTCCGAAAAAATCTCACTTCATATTTTTCAGTTTGAGAGTTGAATTACCTGAAGCCCGAAATCCGAAATGAATAAGGACCATCGAATATGGAGGATATACGATGACCGTTGGATCAAGTTTTTGGGTCGGCAAACCACGTCAGAAAGGAAACGTGGCATACCATGTCATCAAGGACACGTGGCAGACCATGTCAGCAGACCACATCTACAAGGACATGTAACAGACCACGACAGCAAAAGACATGTGGTAGACCACATCAACAAACCATGAAAGAAAAAGACATGTGGCAGACCATGTCAGTAGACCAGGTTAGCAAATACACATGGCATAATCAAATGATGGCAAGTGTCAAGAGGAAATTGGCTCGTGCCATGACAGCAAGTGACGTAAGCAAGTTACGTCACTCCGGGAGAATTGCTTCAGGAGTTTCACCACCAAGAAATGTCAAAAGTCCCGAAGTCCCAAAGGATGAAGGTCTGAATTCACTCTCAATCATCAATCTAAGATACATCTCGGGAGATAGTACAATCATTAGATCTAGGAAAAGAACATGTGCCACATGAGGAGATCCACGTCAGCAAGGACACATGGCACAGTCAGAGAATGACAAGTGTCAAGATGAATCGACATTTCAAGTATGTACAAATCATGAATCATAGTGACGCATGGTAGCTACTCGGCTTCTGACACAAGTAAGTTATGTCACTCCGGAAGTTTTTCTTCGGGAGTTTTACCACCAGCACTTGCCCGAATTCCCAAAGTCTCGAATGCCGAAGTCCCAAAGTGGACATGAGACGTATGATCTGAAGATCACTTCGGGAGCATTCTCGACCATCGATATACTATAGTGGAAGGATAGTGTAAGTGGAAGTATTAACCGACAGAAAGCGGTCTCCACCGCTTATAAGGAAATAAGGGGTTGAGATTTGAAATCTCCGAAGTCCGGAGATCTTGATCGGTGATCCGAAAGGGACACACGTCAATGGATTGATAGCTCCAAAAGATTGACGTGCGGAGGAAAGAAGGGGTTGAGATTTCAAATCTCTGAATTTCGAAGACCTGAAGGATATCTCAACCATCGATCTAATCTCGGGTGTACTCTCAATTGTTGATCAAAATACAGTGGAAGGATAGCGTAAGAATAATAGCTGAAGTCCCGAAGTAATTGGTGGCCATCCATCTCAATGCTTGATTAATTCTTGGCCATCAGATTAATCCTTGTAAGAATCAAATCTGACAATTGATCTGTTTCCGCGAAATAAATGTAAATTGCCCGATCTGTTCGGGAAATCTGATTCAAAATTTTTGAAAGGTTTCAAACCCAAAATTTATGAAGGGCGAAGTGTCGAAGTTACAATAGTCATCCATTTCAAGAGATTGAATCGTGATCGTTGAATAGATAAGTTCTCAAGCACTTGTCTTGCCTAACGTCTGATTAACACCATTGGTCATATGGTAAATAGATTTAAAAGGTAGAATGGAATGTGTTGGTTAAATTGATAAGCATGTGGTTATACACCTATGATCATATCAACATGGTTTGAAGGAAGCACATATTTTTGTTATCACAGAGACGATGGAAATCAATCCATACCTGTGATCGATTTATGAAAGAAAAGGGGATGTCAGGTTTATAGTTGAAGACCCGAAACGATGATCTCTGGTGGTCCCAAAGTTGTTAATGAACAAGTTGGTTATAACTTGTTGCACAGGTCGGCTCAATAACTTAAACAAGTTTTGAGCATAAGAAACTATAAATACAACCATGATTGGTTCACTAGATGTGTGCTTGTGAAGTAGACGGTCTTGTGGAAAGGAGAGGCTCGCTGAGAAAAAGTGGCCTGCGGAGAAAAATGAAGGGGATACAGACCTGAGGTCCATGCAAATATCGTAGGAAAGAAGAAGTGAAGAAGGCGTGAATTTCAGAGAGAAGATGAAGTGCAGTGATGAGTTTTGATTGTATACCTTTGATCATGAAACATAATTGATTCAATAACGGATCACTTCTACTAGATTTGGTTGAACTACTATATGAACTCTAGTTGGATAGATTATGTTCTATCAACAAGATAGGTCTTGCTTGAGAGTTGGTGCTCTCTAAGGAGTTGGTGCTCCTTACTTCAGTTGGTGCTGATAAAAATAGTTGGTGTTGGGAAAATTCATATTACTATATTCACATATATATACATATCAATTATACAAAAGCTTACACAAACATCTGGTATCTCTTGTCCATTGTGATTATGATCTAATTGTTCTTAATCTGTTCAATTATGTTTTATCTGCTAACTTGTAATAAGAATAAAAGTTAGAAAATTCCACACACTAATTCACCCCCCCCCTCTTAGTGTGGGCGGTGTGTTCAACAATATCGAAATATCGAATTCTTAGTGGTGGACTGAACAAGTTGTCACCCAAGACAATCTGGGAATTACATAGAATAGTTAGCCTTATGTTAGAAGTGAATGCACAATTTATTGAAGAAACATTTGTGGACTTGCACTAATTGGTTGATAGTTCATTAACGTAGTGTAACATTCCCCGGCCTACAACTCCATTGTCGGGGTAATGCCACTACTCATATGATGTACTTATATCAGAGACCAAACTGTAGCATCCCCGGCCAACAAAGAGACGGAGTAATGCCACCACTATGAAATATACACACATATATATAACATGCATTTTAATCGAAATTAAACACATAACACAAAGTTATTGTTACCATTCAAATTCAAACAAGATTAATAGTAAATTCACATGCAACGGAACACATGATCACCTTCAAGCATCAGTAGCACAAACATGCATAACGTGTAAATTAAGCATAGAATGATACTTATCTTTTCAACTAGAGTAACACCACCAACTTCATGCAGACCTTCCATGAACCTCCCAGCCTTATACCACACTGCTCATCACTCTCAGTAGTAGGTCACCCCCGAGCTGGTACCAAGCTCCATCGGGCAAAGGAATCCTAGGCTAAGAAAGGTCAATAGAAAGACACACAGTTTATCACAAAGGATTCTCTCCCAAGAGACACTTATTCCCACTACTCACAGACTCTCATTCCCTACATGCCTATCCTACCCCAGGAGTATACACCTTCACTATCACATAGTCCATCGGTTGCTTCACCTCCCTTTCCTTGGGCTTCAGCAACAGGCCGGACCGAAATTGTCAGAGCTCTATAGAAGCTACGAGACTCCTTCCAGGACAACTCACTTCCACAACACACTCTCTCACCTAGAGAGAGTTTCCCACGGGCCTGACAACCTGCCTCTTCAACCACAACCACCTCCCTGACAACCTGCTTCTTCAACTCCATTCCCACACAAGGAGGAAAACATCATAGCTCAACAAGGAACAAACAACAATAGCAAGCCACACTCAGCCAAGGAACTGCATGGACACGACAACCAACATTTGTGACACACAAGACACAGACAAATATGGGATGTTCGGGCTTCACAGAAGATGCAGATCGATCTGTAGTTCTCCCTGGGTTCAGGATGCTTGACCAGAGAAAAAAAAATAGAGGTCGATGATGGAGGTCTCGAGTTCATGTGGAGGATGGGAGAATGGACAGGACAAACAACCTTCCCGTGCAGGTTTCCTTCATTATGCGTGGGTATGCAGATGCAGATGCAGAGCAAAACAGTTCAGATGAAGGATGGAAGAATGGTCGAACGACCCCCCAACATAAGTTGACTCATTAGTTTTAATTGCATGCTCTCAGGTTGAAACTTGTCTTCCTAAAGCCACATGAGTTCCACTTAGCATACATTCCTTTTCAAGGAACTTAGGACAACACTTGGTCAATTTTCCACCTTAGCCTTTAGAAAATAATAATAAATTATTATTCCCTTTAGAGGTAATCCCCCTAGCTTAGCCCCTAGACCCACACACTTAGCCTCCTCCATTACCCAACCTTGTGGAATCTTAGTTCCCCATTACACGCAGCGATGTTTATATTTTATTAATGATCTGCATAATTACATATACAAAAATCAGGCCCATGGCCTTTAACACCTAGGCTCTCCAGCCTAATAAACACATAATCCCACCATCTTATATACACTTGGCTCACCAACCTATAAACATGATTACAATACATAATATAACTGGGGCATGTCCTTGGGGTATTACAACCCCCTCCCCTTATTTTTGCACTGTCCTCAGTGAAACTCTTTACACAGCATCAACAAGATTTTCAAAATCTTCAAAAAGGTGTGGGTATTCTGCCCACATAGAATCTTCATGTTCCCATGTCGCATCCTCAGGACCGTACCAAGTCCACTGGACCTTTACAAGCCCTATGGCTCGATTCTAGATATGTTTTTTCTTCCGGTCCAATATGCGCACAGGATGCACTTACAAGACGCCTTCTTGCTCCACCTGAATCACATTCCAATCAATGACATGATTAGCATCAGGTATTTATTTCTTAAGAAATGAAACATGAAACACATTATGTAAAATCATGGATGAAGGTAATGAAATCATATATGAAACTGGTCCAATCCTTTCTAGGATTTCAAATGGCCCACAAAATCTGGCTGCCAACTTCGAACAGTTTCCCAGCTTCAGGGAACCTCTATTGGATTTCACTTTCAAGAAAACATGATCACCCACTTTAAACTCTCAGTGGGTTCTGTTCTTATCAGCATAATGCTTCTGCCTATCTTGGGAAGCCTTCAAATTTTACTTAATCTTCATCATTTTCTCTTCCATTTCCTTGAGAAAATCTAGTCCAACCACTGCTCTATCAGTTGGGTTATCCCAACTTACTGGAGTGTTACACTTTCTTCCATAAATTGCTTCAAATGGGCTCATATACAATGATGCTTGATACCCATTGTTGTAGGCGAATTCTACCAAGTGTAGGTAGTCTTCCCATTTAGATGGTTTGTCCATCACATACATCCTTAGCATGTATTCTATTACTTTTTTCACCCTCTCTGTCTGCCCATCAAACTCAAGATGATAAGCAGTGTTGAAGTTCAGATTTGTTCTGAACCCCTTGAATAACCCTTTCCATAATTTTGAGGTAAATTTCAGGTCTTTGTCAGACACAATTGTCTTGGGAACACCGTGCAATCTTGCTATTTCCCTCATAAATATATTGGCAACATTAGATGCCTTATGAGTAGTCTTCAATGGAATAAAATGGGCATCTTTTGTAAGCTTTTCCACCACCACCATGATTGAATCATGTTGCTTGCCTGTTTTGGGCAATCTTGTGATGAAATCCATTGTCACTACGTCTCACTTCCACTCAGGAATGGGTAAAGGTTGTAGCAAACTTGTTGGGTGCCTATGCTTAGCTTTAACCCTCTAACACTCCATACTTTTGGTGATGTATTCTGCAATTTCCTTTTTCATACCTGGCCAAAAGTAATAGCTCTTGATTGTTGCCACAATTTTATGATATTTAGGGTGCCCAGCATAAGGCACATTTTGCATTTCTTTCAAAATCATAAGTTTCAATTACTGGACATTAGGTACATAAACTTTGTTTTTGTATAGGAGTGTTCCATTAGCTCCCAACTTATACTCTTCCACTTTCTGTAGCATCTTACCTTGTTGTAGCTTTGCTACCAACTCTATGTACTGCAAATCTGCATTTGCAGCTTCCAAAATTATGCACTTAATATCAGTTTGGTACATGCTAATGGTTGTAGCATGTAGTTGATGCACTCTCCTATTGAGTGCATCAACCACTTTGTTCTCTTTTCCTTTGATATGCTTGATGTCAAAGTCGTACTCACAAAGGAATTCCAGCCACCTAATTTGTCTAGCATTCAAGGTTGGCTGATCAAACAAATACCTCAGACCATTATGGTCTATCCTCGGTTCAAACCTCCTTCCCATGAGGTAATGCCTCCATTTCTTTAGAGCGTGCACTATGGCTACCAACTCCAAATCATGAGTTGCATAGTTCTTTTCATGCTCTTTCAATTTCCTAGACTCATAACATATTACAAATCCATTATGGTCGAGGACTCCTCCCAGTCCTTCTTTGCATGCATCTGTGCACACTATGAAATCTTCATTTGGATCTGCAATCCTTATGATTGGATAATTGGTTAAAAACTGCTTCAATCGCTGGAAGCTTCTCTCAAGTTCTTCAGTCTACTGAAACTTCTTCTCCTTCCTTTGCAAGGAAGTGATAGGGTGAGCTATCCTTGAGAATTATGAAATGAACCTTCTATAATAGCCAGCTAGACCCATAAAGGATCTGACTTCTATCACATTCTTTGGCGCTGACCATTCTCTGATGGATTTTATCTTCTTAGGATCCACAACTATCCCATCCTTTGAAATGATATGCCCCAAGTAATGGATCTGCTTTTGATAAAATGAGCACTTGCTCAACTTGGCATACAGTTGGTTCTCTCTTATCACTTGCAACACCATCCTCAGATGTTGTTCATGCTCTTCCTCCGACTTGGAATACACCAGGATTTCATCCAAAAAGACTATGACAAACTTGTATAGATATTCCCTGAATACACCATTCATTAAACACATGAAAACAGTGGGTGCATTCGACAACCCAAATGGCACCATTGTGAATTCATAATGACCATACCTTATTCTGAAGGTGGTCTTGTTGATTTCTTCATCCTTTATTCTTACCTGGTGATAGCCTGACCTAAGATCGATTTTTGAAAATATCCTAGCATCCTTCAATTGATCAAAGAGGTCATTGATCCTTGGCAAAGGATACTTGTTCTTTACAGTCACCTTGTTCAACTATCTGAAATCGATGCACAATCTCAATGTTCCATCCTTCTTCTTCATGAACAAGAATGGGGCTCCCCAAGGTGACACACTTAGGCATATATACCCCTTTTTCAGAAGCTCTTCAAGCTACAATTGCAGTTCTTTCAACTCTGGTGTACTCATTCTGTAAGGATCTTTTGATACCGGAGTTGCTCCAGGCATCAAGTTTAAAGAAAAATCAATATCTCTCTTCAAGGGTAGTCCTAGTACCTCCTGGAATACATCCTCAAACTCCTTTAGTACTGCATGGTCTTCGATATTTGACACCTTATCCTCAAGTGATTCCTCCAAGTGGGATACAGATAATTGACAGCCTTTCCTGTAGCATTTCTTCAACTGCATTGCTGAGATTTCTTTGATAGCAACAACTCTGGGAATTTCTTGGATTGTTTTCCTATTTCCTTCCCCATCCAAGAAAGTGAACACCTTATTACGATAGTCCAATATGGCATGGTGTTGGTCCAACCAATCCTTCCCAACTAAGCAGTTGTAAGAACCTAAATGCGGAATGTTCAATTCATCCCTTGTGCTTAGTCCATTCATGTCCACTGGACATGACTTAACCAATTATGTAACCTTTCTCTTAGTTTCTGTAGCCAGCTGCACTAACCAATATTTTCCATGTTTGCTTCTCGACAATTGAAAACTTTCCACCACTCTAGGATCTATATAACTATGACTAGCCCCTGAATCAATTAAAATAGTAAAGGCATGGTTGTTGATCATACCTTCCACTTCAATCATGTGCGAATGATATTTTGCTTGGTTATTGTCCAGGGCTGTGTAGATTCTTGGTATTTTGTTGCCCATGTCCTCCACTATTTCAGTCTGCTGAACATTGTGGATAGCTCTCACTTTGTCATTTTTGTGGGGGAAATCTTTGTACCTATGGTTTCATTTACAACCCCAACATTCCATAGGTGGTTGTCTTGGAATTTTCCCACCCACTTCATCCTTCTTGGGCTCTCTAAAAGATGGCTTTCCTTGAGGACTATTTCTAAAAAAGGGTGGCTTAGCTCCCTTCTTCCTCTGATCCATCTTGAAATTATTCTTGTTTTCCCAAGCCTTCAGGAAGGTAGGCTTTTCTCTTTGTTGTTCACATAAGAATTTTTCTCTCCTCATAGTTTCTTCCATAGTCTTAGGGTCATCATACTGGATCTTGTCACTAATGGAAGGTGGCAGTCCACTAAGATACCTTTGAATCTTGACAGCCTCATCTTTGATGAACGGAACATACTTCAGAAATTCCAAAAACCTTTGCTCATATTCACCAATGGTAATGTTCCCCACCTTGAGTTCAAAGAACTCTTTCATCTTTCGGTCAAAATATATTTTAGTCAAGTAGTTCTTTTCGAAATACCTCTTGAATTCTTTCCAGGTGACATCCTTTTCTTTAAGGTGTTGCACCTGCACCAGTTTATCCCACCACATGGATGCTTTTCCTTTTAGTTGATACATTTCAATTCTTCCTTCAGCATGAGAGGAATAATTTTGTAGTTGGAAATATTTCCTCATGCCAAGAAACCATGTCTCGGCATCTTCCTCCTTCTTGTGCTCTCCATTAAACATAGGAGGCTTAATCTTGTTCATTTCTCCCTTCAGCTCATCCAATCTATATCTCCTATGCTTTCTAGTAGGAGATGAGCTTGAACTACTATGCGCTCTCCTCTTTGAGTGAACTTGGGAGTGATGATGGTGTCTACTAACACTCCTTGATCTTCCTTTCTTCGCAGGGATCCTACGACTCCCTGTTTTGCTTGAGTCACTCTCCTTATCCAACATCTTTTTGATTCTCTCCAGACTCTGCATAAACTTTAAATTGAATTCTCCCTGTCGATCCTTGTCTTTCATGAGATTTTTGTTATCTACTTGGTGAGCCTGGGCATCTTTCTGCAATCGTTCAATGATTTTCATCATATGCCCTTCCTTATCTATCTCTTCTCCATGCCCATATGAGTTCAATCCTTCAACTCCCAAATGGTCATCCATTCCTTTTACTTCATTCTCTGAACTGGAAGCATTTTGTGCCTCCTCCATTTCTTTGTACTTAGTGGCAATTCGGTTCGGTTCTGACACTCGTTAAACTCTGCAAACACAATGTGAAGTCAACCGAAGTTTGGCAGGTCATCAGTCCTTAACAATTCTCACAGTAATAATAAGCCAATCTGATTTAAGAAAAATGTTTAGATTTCATTTTCTCTCTGATCTTTTCTCTGCTCTGCAATAAATTTTAGGCACTAGCCCCTTCCTCTTAGTCCCCAACCCATGCGATCATGGGCCGTGACCAAGCGCTAGATCACTAGGTTCTTACTCAAGCCTTCGGGCCTTCGAAATATTCCAAAGAACCACACAACAATCTCTCAGAGTTCAGATTACTGGACTCGCGAAGTAGGGCGGATCAACCATCCACGTCTACTCAACATCTGATGGCTGACACTTACTATGGAATCTCCAAACATTCCAAATCACCTTTAGTGATGTCATTATGTCACATCACTTAACATTTTCCAATTGTGGGGGAATGCAATGGTGGTTTGGAGCAACCCACCTTTCGTCCCGCAATTCTTCTGACATTGACACGTAACCCCTCGGTGAAACCGTGGTTTGGATTGCAGCACCGCCTTGGATAATTAACTCCAGTGCAAATTGGGTCCGCGCAATGTCTCCTGGACATTGATCTTGATGTATCATGATCAATGCCAATGTGGGTCCTCTGACCTTTAACTTCATTATGTAACCTCAGGTCCCACTAACCATGCTCATACGGAGTGCCACGTGGTGGAATACTAACAGTTGAATCATGGCCCAATCATATGGGTGTCACATGTCACGTTCCATATGGAATTTCAATCTTCCATGAGTTCGGAACCCACTTATACATGGCACAAAACCCATGTTTCCACGTCAATCCAAGTGACATCATCATGACTCACTACTTAGGCTCTTCGGGAACTTTCTCCCTTCACTACTATGTTTGACCTTTTAACATTGGCTTGATCCAATGGTCGAGATCTCCTCCCTAGATATACAGTGTAGATCCACTTCATGACTTTGGAGCTTCGGGCTTCGGCCTTTCTATTATTCTACACCTGAATTCACCAAATTCGTGAAGTCTGAGGGCTTCTAGGTTAACCCTTCTACACCCTCTCCAGATCTAACGGTCACAAAGGATTTTCCTTCCTTCCGAACAGATCCTACGGCGCAGAACGGACTCTGTTACTCTGTGTATTTCCAAAGGAATTCATGGCTAACTACCTTGCAACATTACCAGATCTGACGGTCATGAAGGATTCTCCTTCTCCCGAACAGATCCTAAGGTCCACATTACTCTACAGACCAATACCACTTATGTCATGGTTTTACGATATCTCTACTCCTCATAAGCTTTGTAACACAACCAAGGTAACTTCTTGGCACTCAGGAAGGTTCTGAGGTTCAAAATTGATCCTCTAGACACAATTTCCTCTTGAAACATTGGGTCCAATGACCACTTAACTAGCCCATTCAGGATCAATGTTTGAAACCTTGGCTCTAAACTTGAATTTTGTCCATTCCGTCAACAATGCTTTTCCGAAATGTTTTCTTCAACTACCACTAACATAGCCCATCCAGGCTCAATGTTGAAACCATGCTCTGATACCATATTGTAACATTCCTCGACCTACAACTCCACTATCGGGGCAATGCCACTACTCATACATTGTACTTAGCTCCGAGACCAAATTGTAGAATCCTCGGCCAACAAAGAGACCGAGTAATCCTACCACTGCAGAATATACACTTATATATACAACATACATTTTAATTGAAATTAAACACATAACACAGAGTTATTTTTTCCATTCATATTCAAACAAGATTAACAGTAAATTCACATGCAATGGAACACATGATCTTATTCAAGCATCAATAGCACAAACATGCATAATGTGTAAATTAAGCACAGAATGATACTTATCTTTTCAACTGGAGTAACACCACTAATTGTGTGCAGACCTTCCACGAACCTCCCAGCCTTAGACCACACTACTCATCACTCTCGGTAGTAAGTTACCCCCGAGCTGGGACTAAGCTCCACCAGGCAAGGGAATCCTAAGCTAGGTAAGGTCAACAGGAAGACACACAGCTTATGAGGAAGGATTCTCTCCCAGGAGCCACTTATGCCCACTACTCCCAGACTCTCATTCCCCACATGCATGTCCCACCCTGGGAGTATACACCTTCACTATCACACAGTCCATCGATTGCTTCACCTCTCTTTCCTTGGGCTTCAGCAACAGTCCGGGCCGAAATTATCAGAGCTCTGTAGCAGCTATGGGACTCCTTCCAGGAGAACTCACTTCCATGGCACACTCTCTCACCTAGAGAGAGTTTCCCATGGGCCTGAAAACATGCCTCTTGAACCACAACCACCTTTCTCACCTGGAGAGAGTGTTGCACACAAGCCTGACAGCCTGCTTCTTCAACTTTGTTCTCGCACAGGGAGGACAACAACAAGGCTCAGCAAGGAACAGATCGTGGCAGCAAGCCACACTCAGCCAAGGAACTGCATGGCCACAATAGCCAACAGTTATGACACACATGACATAGACAAATACGGGATTCTCAGGCTTCACAGAAGACGTGGATCAGTCCGTAGTTATCCCTGGGTTCAGGATGTGTGACCAGAGAACAAAAAAAACAGGTTGATGATGGAGGTCTCAGTTTCAGGTGGAGGATGGGAGAATGGACAGGATGAACAACCTTCTCGTTCGGGTTTCCTTCATTATGCGTGGGTATGCAGATGCAGACGCAAATCAAAACGGTTCAGACCGAGGATGGAAGAATGGTCGAACGAACCCCCAACATGAGTTGACTCATCAGTTTTAACTACATACGCTCAGGTTGACACTTGTCTTCCTGGAGCCACATGAGTTCCACTTAGCATATGTTCCTTTTCAAGGAACTTAGGACAACACTTGGTCAATTGTCCACCTTAGCCTTTAGAAAATAATAATAAATTATTATTCCATTTAGAGGTAATCCCCCTAGCTTAGGTCCTAGGCCCACACACTTAGCCCCCTCCCTTACCCAACCTTGTGGAAGCTTAGTCCCCCATCACTCTTTCTTCATGGTCAGTCTGCACGCTGAGATGTTTATATTTTATTAATGATTTGCATAATTACATATACAATAATCAGGCTCCTGACCTTTAACACCTAGGCTCTCCGGCCTAATAAACAAATAATCCCACCATCTTATATACACTTGGATCACCAGCCTATTAACATGATTACAATACATAATATAACTGGGGCACGTCCTTGGGGTATTACACGTAGTAATAAACATAGATAATTAAAATAGATAACCATTGAATTGAGAAAATACACATTGGAATGAAAAACAGAAACAAAGTTTGGATTATTTTCATTTGATATGAATGACGCATACAAAGGAAGACTAGTACATTTCATAGTATTGTGCTATGTACTTTTCTTATTTCAATAATGGTTGCATGGGATCTATTTTGTTAATATGTTCTTGTCCTATCGTTTGACACTTATTTGTCAAAGGGAGACAATATTTGTGAACAATATCTTATTTATTTATATTTGTTAGCCCTATTGATTGATGCAATGAGTGTTATAGAGAAGAAAAAAGAGAAAGTGAGGACAATGTTGACATTTGGTACATGATGGTTTATTTTTCCACAAATTGTGCCCTGTTTCAAATTTTGAAGGCCAACATTCAGTGCTTAACAAGATTTGAATGCTATTAGCTTGGTGGTCCTCGACTCAAGTGGTACTAGAACATAATAAAAATGGTAACTTGAATTGTGATTGTTTTGAATTTGTCTAGGTTGGATACCCCCACATTGCTTGAGAAGTGCAAACCATCTATCTAGGTTGTTGTTACATCTCAACATCGCTTTTTGAATGAGTAGAGTCGTCTTAGAGATGTCAAATGGATTTGGTGTACTTTTTTCTGGGATATCGATGTCTCTCTACTTTGGATTCCTCTAGATCGGTGAAGTGTAGGGGTACTTCATCCTACATTCCATAAATCCAAGCACTATTTAGCCCAAGTCCTGCATCTACAACTTTTCCCAGTTACTTGGGAACTTTCAAATAGTAAGGACAAAGTAATCGCTCCAACATGCAAGCCGGCCATCATCCTATTATCTAGTTCATCTTGGTTGATAATGAGGAAGAGAAGGAAAACTACAACTGATAGAGGGGGAAGTCCATAGAATGGACCTTTTGGTTTCGGCAAATGTGTTGATCCATTGTGGCATGCACATCAGATGTTGGTTCAAAGAGTTGGTGAACCGCAGGAGATTCAAAGAACAATTCAAGAAGTTGTTTGGCAATGCTAAGGATATTTCTCATCAATTGTAGGTTGGGTCCCCTTCTCGATAGTTTTTTTCTCAATGTAAACCAATGTGAGAATGAAATAGAGGGACTATAGGTAGTCTACATGAACTATGGGTTGTAATAAATCATGTGTTTGCTAGAAGAA
>ML834605.1:0-22857 GCA_009831015.1 Picea engelmannii | reverse complement strand
GGATATTTCTCATCAATTGTAGGTTGGGTCCCCTTCTCGATAGTTTTTTTCTCAATGTAAACCAATGTGAGAATGAAATAGAGGGACTATAGGTAGTCTACATGAACTATGGGTTGTAATAAATCATGTGTTTGCTAGAAGAAGCCATGGATGCAGGGACATTGCAGTCAAACTATAATTCCTAAGATAAATGGACCTGATGGTTGGGTGGATAGTGGAACTGCTCAATTGACAACTTGTGGGAGATTTATTTATGGAGAAATGAAGATTGACTCTAAATACTATGGCCCTGACAAGTCGTATAAATATCTAGGAGGACGATCGAAAATTAGTGTTGTGATGTTCTTGTTTTCACGTTGACTCCATGCGTCAGTGTTCTTGTACTAATTGTTGTGGTGGGAAATCCCCCTACGGACTAGAATTTAGGGTTATATTATGCATGCAGATAAGACCGAAAGAATCCTACTTTCTACCGTCATCCCAGACCTAATCCCCATTTATTTTAAGCAAATACATGGTTAAATGAACATACCTTGTTCCAGACGTTCGATGTCGATCCTTCTTCATGCTTGATCGCTTGTTAGAAGCTATCCTCCCAAGACTGACCTGCGTACAAAACAAGAAACAAACTCTACATGCATTTGTTCTACAGATTAATGGGTTAGAGATTCAAACATATATTCACTAAACTATGAAGAACTCATATAGTGGGACAGGAAAAGCATTTCTTTATTATTAACTTTAATGAATCAACTTACAATGTCGAGACCAGCCACCGCTCCGCGAACCTGATCCTGGGCTCCTCTTCAAATGTCCTCTAACTTCTTTGCTCTGTATATCTCTTTGCACAAGGATGGCTAAAGGGTTGGGACAATGGGAATGTGCAATTGGGTAGAGTTTCTTTACTATTATTCTCCTCTTCCAAATGGGACCCCTACCCCTTCTTTTATAAGCTAGAAGGAGCTAGGTATTTGGTCGAACCCTCGGCCATGCATGGTTGGGAGTTTCAGATAACTCACCCAAAGCTGTGTGTTCTGTCGGTAACTTTCCTTTTTTCATTCTTTTGTAGGTACACGGAGGTTGTTTTAGGTCAAATAGCGTGTACATGTGTGCAGTAATGGATTAGGGCACGTGGGAGGTTTTTTAAAGACTTGTTCAGCAGTGTTTTGGCAAAGAAGGAATCTAAGATGGCCTGATGCCAGGTAAGCATGTCTGGTGAAAATTAGGGTTATAACAGATGCCCCCTAATGTGTGAGGTCAGAAGAGAATATGATGGCCAAAATACATTACCAATCTTTACTGATGTGCCAAACAGGTGAGCCCAGAGACTAGGAACCGGGAGGCACCGTCTGCAAAATAGCAATTGTCTCACTGAGGCGGGCATACCCATGCTCGGGATAAGCTAGAATCATGGCTACCAATCAAATACATTGTATATCCATGTCTTATAACTATATAAAGTGTAGCTGCAAACAATACACAGTGGAGCTACATCTTGAAATCAAAAAGATATACATATAAAGTACCCATCTTTTAGAAGTTGATACGGCCTGATGGCTGGAGATGAGGTCTTCAAAGCTCGAGCAACAACTTCAAAATCTTAAAAAATCAAGGTAGGAGTCTAATATGAGTGTATGACTACACTACCCAGAGGTCTTCGACGGCTCGTCGGTCATGGAGTAGATAATCTTGATGATCAGACTGAAGGCTTCATTGATTTCGAACAAGGACTTGATTAGACATTCACGATGGTCAGGTATGAGGGCAAGAGACAAACTGCAGAGGGGCCGACTCAAGCTTGGTGACAAACTTCCCTTGGACAACAACATGACAAATGATGAGACTCAGGTAGCATGGCATTAACATAAGTTTACGAGGCAGGAGGCAACGCAAACTCTCCATATGTTTGGAAGAATAACCAAATGGAGGAGGACACAGATTTATGTACCGAGAAAATCTTCCTAAGGTCATATTAAATCCTAGGGTTTGATGAAAAAACAGACAGATGTGATTTGTCTAAGGGCGACTCATTATGCTACCAATAAAGAAAATACTTTTCCCTTCCTCGTTTTGGGGTATATTTGATTTTTTTTGTCTTTTTCAATAATTTTGGAAAAAGAATAAAAGAATGTTACGTTACAAAGGAGAATCGAGTGTCACAAACATACTAGTTCCAAGTGCAAGGAACACAGGGATGTTCAGAGGAAAGAGACATATGCAAGAAAATGACACTCGGGAAAAATCCTCCAAGGGCCAAAGGTGTCAAGACGCAGAGGCAAAATGCTACAGGGCTTGCGTATAAGGAATGCTTCAGATGGTTCAGTTGAGAGCAACATGGAGCCGGGCATTAGGCCAAAGACGCGGGTATGAAAATGCGATTAACAAAACACACAATGGTAACGTCCTTCGATGTAAGTTTAACAAGCCCAGAGAAGGTAAGCTCGGTGGTTTTTCATATTTAGAGATTATGAAAAAACGTAAAAGGAGACTCCATTGGGGTACATTTTTCGAAGGTAGTCTAGTCGGTTCGAAAAAGGGGTAAACTAGCACCGAAAAGACGTCTATTCAAAACCATTTTAACGAGTGTGATAAGGACAAGATCACTCGGCCATTTTTTCATTTTTAAGGAGTCTGAAAAAAGCTTAACTATGGACTCTGTTAGAAATTTTCTTCTGGACCAGTTTAACGAGTGTGAAAGAATAAGGTCACTCAGTAATCTTTTCAATTTTAGGGAGTCTGAAAAGAGCTTAACTATGGACTCCGAGGGGGTTCCTTTTTCGTAAGTTTAGTCCCTTAGGCTCGAAAAAGGGGTAAAATTATACCTGAGGGTACTCTTATAGAGAACTGAAGTTCCATAGAGTATACCTTTGTTCGTATAGTTGACCGTCTGGACCGAAAAAGGGGTAAACTACCGTCGGACATACATGACTTCAAATTTCAGTTTAACCAGCGTGAAAGGCCACAAGATCGCTCAGCAATATTTTCATGTTTAGAGGGTCTGAAAAGGGATTAAAAGAAGACCCGTTATATCTTTTGGGAGTCCCAAGGGTGAGGTCAAGAGTGAAAAGGAATCATGCAAATGAGGCTCAAACTCGTAATCAGGAAAAACAACAATGACTCCCGAGCCTATAGTGATTAGAGATAGCATGGATACCATAATGCAACCAGGATCTACCTAGGGAATCCATGTTCTGGTAAGCTCTACCACCAAGTCGCGACACTTCTAAAGCACCTATGATGGTTCTGTGTCGCAACCTGATGGGATCGATCCTATGGCAAAGGAAAAAGACAATGAGATACAAAAGTCAGGGTAGAAACCTAACCTACATTCTCAAGTTGATCCTCGGAAAAAAAAATCACAGACCATCAAAAATTACCCAAAACTCCAAAAAACTATCTCGATACATGATCATATCCCTCCCATGCAACTCCTGAATCACTCTAAATGGTTTTTGGTTTAAATAAAATGATAAGGGAGGCCAAAAAAGTGACAAAAAGAGGCCAAAAAGTCTATAAATAGAAGTTGGCAGCTCATTATTACCATTGTTGACTTAGAAATTGACTTTGGAGCCAAAAAACTCCCTTTGTCAAAAGTCATGATTCCAGGAGCTACAGTGGATGAAACGAACTTCTGTCTGGACCAAGTAAGTACAAACTCTCTTATCTTTCATTTTAAGTCTTTCTTTTTTCTTTAGGTTTCATTTTTTGGAGGGGTGTCGACCTTTAAAAGGTCGGCCCTAGGTCCACGCGGGTTGTCTCAGGACAGACCGCGTGTACATTCAGGCAGAGTAAACCCTGCACGCGTGTACACGCGACTGTCAGTATTACAGCCCATGTGGACCCCCTTTTTGAATGAAAAAATGTTTAAAAACAAGGGTTAACCCTCCTGAACCTTGGTGTTTTACAGAATGTATGTCCACTGAAGAGAAAGAGAGCATGAAGAGGTTAGTGATTTGGTCGGGGAAGACCCCAATGTTGTGGCTACCTTGATGCAATGTGGGTTAATCAATTTCTTCTTATGTCCTTTTATGCGGGCACAACCTAGGCTACTGAATGCCTTGGTTGACTACTAGCATCCGGATGCAGAGGCATTCATGTTAGAGGGGCAGTCACGGGTGCCCACGACCGAGGACATTTATTTTTTGACTGGCCTCTCCTGGAGAGGAGAACCAATCAACTTCCGGACTTTTCCTTCGGGGCCGCATAACATAGCGGAATTGATAGGTCTTTACTGTGCGGCTGACACAGACCGCTCGAGCTCCTAGGTGCCCATAAGCAAGATTATTGACTTATCGCTATAAGTGATAGTGTTGCTTATTGGGTGAATCATTGGTTCTACAGCTTTGCATCAAGCGTCCTGAGAACAGATGAACTATGCAGTCCAGTGCTTAAATGCACAATTTTTTTATTGGAGCACCACATTGTTAGAGTGTATGAAGAGGTAGTTGACAGATTGTCATTTGCGGACACAGAGGAACTTTGGGTTTGGGACCATTCTATGCTCATTCTTCTTTGAGAGAGTTACGAGTTTTAGTCCTCGAGTAGTGGTACGAGGACATTAGGCCTCTCTTCCTGCTATGTGTAGATGGGCAGTATTGTTGCCACGACAGGGTGGTGGAAGGACTAATGAGTCCTTCGATGATGATTTCTTCGCCTAGCTATCGCGGCAGATCCTAGTTATCAAGGATTACCCTTATGCAGGGATTGATTTTTCGAGGGATCCTGAGATACCAGTACCTCCTGGTGAGGAGCGAGGAGAGATGGGTAAGTCTCCATCATTTTTATTTTTATTTTTTTTGCTAAACATATGTAATTTTTATGTTGTTTTTGTTATATATATCATTTTTTTGTTATATATATCATTTTTTTGTTATACCAGAGTATTTGACGGATATGTGTTCGTTGTGTGCAGATGTGGGACCAGTGCGACCGACTGACTATGCAAGGAACATGCGTCATCCTCAGCCAGGGGCCGCACTTGCCGCCACTGGGGGACCAGCAGTAGCAGGATATCTTCCATCCGGGGAGGCTGAGAGGGTATTGAGATGAGTCGAGCGGAACTTTACTGCGCTCACTCGCACGGTCCCTATGGCATAGATTGAGGACCTGCCACCATCTATGCAGCCTCATGTAGTGGGGGCACCACGGATGTGGGTCTGGTTGTTTCGGCGTTTAGCCAATGCTGTGGATCAGTATAACAGGGCCCACAGGCCCTAACATTAGTTAGACATTTCACGTACCACGAGCACTACTTGTACATATTTTTTGAGGGCATAAGCCTCGTGACTCATTATTGGTCATATTTTTGAGGTGCTTGCATCCATCTGTGTACTCTGGTTACTTTATGATATTATATATGGATTTTTATGTCTTTTGTGTCTTATGGATCATGTGTGCAAAAAATGTATTTACATGTTTATGTGAATTTTCTTTCATATGTGTGCAAGATGCCAATCTAAAATTTGATTAGCTAGAGTATCTGTAACTTGGTTTAAACTCCTAGGAACATGAAAATATGTAATATAATCAAAGTTTCGTTCTAAGAGACATACCCTAAGGAATGGTCAGTGTAAAGTCATATTATGAACCCAGTATACTCTGTTTAACTGAGACACAACCAGCTGAGCGTCGAGATAGACCCAGAGATGAGAGATACCAAATGACAAATTGTCACAAAGAAACTCAATAACTACACTATACTCGGTGACATTGTTTGTGGTGTCACCTAAGCATATACCTATGGAAGACAATAACTAGCCTTGAGGTGTAAAGATTACCCAAGCTGCAGAGGCAAGCCTCTGAGTGTGCTAGCTAGCACCATCTGCATACCCAATGAACACCTCATAATCACTTGACATCTGCCACAGTGACGAAATATAACATCAATGACATGTCCATAACACTAAAAGAAACTAGAAAGTAATAGTACAAAGATTATACATATGTTACAAAAAGTTACCCACGATGACCTGCCTATGAGTAATACTTCTTGAGGTAGAGCCCATTTCTAGGCTCCTCCAAAGCATTCCCTTCAAAGTCAACCAGACGATAAGCGCCCTTTTTTAAAACCTCTTTTATGATGAAAGGTCCAAACCACATGGGTTTGAATTTTCCTGCCCCCGGGGGGTCCTTATCTTGGTCATAGACCAGGACAAGGTCACCTTCAAAGAAAATCCGAGGACGAATAGACCTATCATACTAACACTTGACTTTATGTTTGTGAGCCTCGATGGCCAGGGCTGCATCACGACGCTGCTCATTGAGCTTCTCAAGGTATACTAATTGTTCTTCAAGTGGAGAAGTGTCTGGCAATAATTGTACTGCCAACTTTAGGGACAGGATCTGACATTCGATAGGCAAGACTACTTCCATCCCGTATATGAGTTGAAAAGGTGAGAAACCAGTTGCAATCTTAACAGATGTTCGGTAGGCCCATAATGGCGAGTATAACATCAAATGCCAATTTGAATTAGCTGAGTTGATTGTTCGTTGTAGGATGGTCTTAAGAGATTTGTTTACAGCTTCCACCTGACCATTTGCTTGGGGGTAGTAGGGTGATGAATGTTCTTTCCATAACCCAAGATTTGATGTTAACTCAGTCATCATTTGGTTCTGAAAGTGACTTCCATGGTCAGTGACAATCTCCCTCGGGACGTCGAACCTTGTTATTATCTGATTGAATAAAAAGAGAGCTCCAGTCTCTCCATCATCTTTAAACGTTGGCATAGCTTCAACCCACTTTGTGAAGTAGTCTACAACTACGATGATATAGCGGTGCCCCCTTGCTGAAGGAGGGTTTCATGTAGTGTAATAAATCCCCCACTTGGTGAAGGGACCAACTGTGATGACAGGAAGCATGGGAGCGGGATGTGCCCTCATCTTCCGAGAGAAGATTTGGCACGGGTGGCACTTCTTGACCGATTCGATACAATCTTTGATAAGTGTTGGCCAGAAGTAACTTGCTCATAGAATCTTTTGGGCTATTTCCAACCCATACAATTGACCTCCATAGGCTCCGGTATGAAAATCGTTAAGCACGATAACTGCTTCTTCGTGAGTGAGACATCGACGCAGGATGCAGTCTACACCTCTCCGATACAATGTATCATCGAGTATGAGATAATTCTTAGCCTGATGACATATGTGTTGACGCTCATCACGAGAAGCAGAGATGGGGCACTTCAAAGTCTGGAGATAGATAAGTATATCTCCATACCAGGGATCCGAAGAGGTGATCAAAAACATTTCTCCTCTGATAGGAGACTCTTCGGGCACAATATCACTTGACTCAACCAGAAGTTCCGAAATAAATTCTGCGAAGACCAGTGACTTTTTGGATTTCGTTGAAACGAAATATTAGTCAAACTCCTGGAGGACGACTATCCATCTACTGATCTTTCCGCCTATTACCCGTCATGTCAACATGTAGTGAAATGGATTCACGACAGCAATGACGGTGGCGAAACAGAACATAATGAAGGAACCGTTGAACAGCATGGACTGCTGCCAACACAAGTTTTTCAATATGAGAATAATTGAGTTCTGGTCCTATGAGGCCTCATCTCAGCTAATAGATGACATATTTTGAGAACAAGTCATCTTCCTTAACTAAGACCATGCCAATGGTTGACTCTACTGCAGCCAGATATAATAAGAAATCCTTGTTATAGTTAGGTGGCTGGAGCAGAGGGGCAGTTGTGAGTGCATGTTTCAATGTGGTGAAAGAGCGTTGAGCAGCTTCATCCCAATAAAAAGGAACATCTTTCTTAAGTAAGCGCATAAAGCCCTTGGTGATCTCAGCATAGTTAGCGATGAACCGTCTTAAAAAATTTGCCTTGCCCTGTAGACTCTGAAGTTGAAGGATTATGCATGGGGGGGCAACTGAATTATTGCCTCAACCTTGAGAGGATCGACTATGATCCCTATTGTTGACACTATGAAACCAAACAAACGTCTTGATGTTATGCAAAAGCTGCACTTGTTTGGATTCAAGCGAATATGGAAGTAGTGACAACTTTCAAAGATAAGTCGGAGGTGTGTGGGATGATCCATTCTCTTGCGAGATCGAGATGCTAAATCATCTAAATAGGCCTCGACTATATGCTTGAGGTCATGGAAATAAAAAGACATGGCCCGCTGAAAGGTCGCTCCAACATTTTTTAGACCAAAAGGCATCTTACGATACGCGAATGTACCTCAAGGACAAATAAATTTCGTTTTGTGATGGTCTTCGGATTTTATTTCTATTTGATTATATCCCGAAAAACCGTCCATGAAAGAGAAGGCCTCGCAACCAACACATTCATCAATAATCTGGTCGATGAATGGTGTGGGAAAATTATCTTTTGGACATGCCTTATTCAAATCACGGAAGTCTGTACATACACGAATCGTGCCTTTTTTTTTATTGACCGGCACGGGGTTTGATACCCATTGGGTCAAATGGATAGGATAGATAAAACCATCTTTTAGCAGTTTCTCAACCTCAACCTTAATGGCTACTGCTTTCTTTGGGTTAACTGGATGAAGCTTCTGCCAGACAGGCTTGGAATCTGGATAAGTTGTGATTTCATGTTCAACTATTTTTGGATCGATGCCTGGCATTTCCTCATAAGACCAGGAAAAAATGTCGCGGAAATATTTAAAAAGATCTGTGTAGATTTGAATCTCTCCGAGGGAGCAGTCAGCTCCGATGAAAACATTATCCACAATGCCAGGGTTTCGTGAGATATTGATCGGTAAGGTTTCAACGATAGTTTCCATATTACCCTCAGCATAAACCTCATGTGTAGCTAAGGGATTAATAGGACAAGACCTATCTCCTGTCATAGTCAAGGTGAATTCTCTAGCTTCGATTCTGCTTAACTCTAGGAGGAAGTATGATCTGTGATGAAGATCTTCCCAGGGTTTGTCCAGACTAGTCATTGCTTCAATTACTGCTTCGTCAGAGGGAAAGACTAAGTCTAATGAATCGGTGTCAGCAAGAGAACCTTGAGCCCAAATAGTCTCTAGAAGTGGATCAAACTCTTGTGCAGGAGTTGGATCTGTATTGGCTAAAGTTTGTTGGACTAAAGAGTATGCTACTACATCTACGGACAAGGGCATGGACATGCCCGAGTGCCCTGTCCCATCCATCATGGTCGATGGGGAAGGAAGTATCCATGGATCATTGAAGTAAGTCGTGCAGAACAATGAAACTTGAAAAATCTCAACCCTATGGTGATTGGATATAAACTTGATATCATCTTGAGGGGGCAGGTAATCGAAGGTACCCATCAAAGATGGGAACAAACCAACCCCTACATTGACCACACCTGGTTGAGGATTATCAATCATTGGGACCATGGATGCCCCCAATGAAGGGTCAGGTCTAGAGAAAGACAATTGATTGATGGTCACAATCCGGCCCTTGAGTGGGAACAACAAGACCCAGAAAACTGTAGTAACCACAGCATGCATGGCATAAGTCCAACTCCTCCCTTAAAAAAGGTTATAGTCGAGGTGCACGTCGACTACTTCTACCTCGACACACACGGTCTTCCCTCCTAACTGCATGGAGAAAGAGGGAATGATACCATGTGGTCAGAACGAATGACAGTCGAAAGCATTGAGGAGAGTAGGTGACGGAGACAAAATGCGCTAGCCAATGGCCTTCCAACATGCCAACGACATAACACATGTCGAGGCACCCTCATCAACCACCGTGCGGAATATATTCTGAGTAAAAGTTTTCGTGGGATAAGCCACTACTATCTGAAACGCTACGTGGTAAGGAAGACGAGGTTTTAAGTCAGTTGTATCCAGCATGATTGTACCCAGATTACAAGTCTCGGTAGATCCTAAAGCAGTTAACAAGGCTTTCCTCTAGGAAGGGCAGATTTGGAGGACCTCCAAAGCGGACATCGCACAAGGGGTTTGTGATAAATCTTCCACCACATAATAGTTCTGGGTGGCCCTTGCATTTGGGTTGTGAGAATATTTTTTGAACGTGCCTTTGGGGATGCGTGTCATTGTTTCACCCAACGTCTTCTCAATATTTAGAGGAAGAGAGGGGAGTTCAGCTTCTTTTCCCTTCTCAGAAGTGTTTGGTTTACTATATTCATGCACTCTAGTCAATATAAAAGCATCACCCTTCACCATATATACATTCGTGGATGCAGGGTTGTTTGAATATGGAGAGGGTCCTTGGATGCCCCCTTCCGTGCTTGCAGAGGCTTGGGTTAGATTTTGCCCATGTTGAAATGAATTGGTTAACATAGCAGGTTGTTGCTGCGTCACAAACATTTGGGCTTTTGCAAGCCGAGGACATAGATGGGTCAGGTGGTCTTCCGCACACAAGTTGCATGGAAACCTTGCCTTTCATTTCTCAATGTTGTCCCCGCCAGCATTATCGTTAGGTTTTTTATCCCCCTTACCCTTCTTTCGTTGTTTTTTCTTTCCTTCAGGCTGTTGGGTGGCCTTTGGATTAGTTGATTTCACTATGTGTACATCCAACATTTTGGTAGGGGGAGCAGCCAAAGCAGTAGTTTGGCTGGCCCCTGTGTGTTGTATAGACAACTATTGCAATTGCTTCGTCAATTGCTCAGCGGGATGTGTTTGTGTTGAACCAACAATACCATCAGCATGTGGTCCATCTCTTTGTCTGGTTTTATCAAGTACTGAGCATGGCGCATTTGGCAAGATCTCGTATAATAAAACAAACTGAGAATAGATTAGCTCAAGCTGTTGAGCTCTCATGATGGCGTCTTCTTCGGAGAATACTCCTGACATCGCGACGTCTTTGGATAACTGTCAGACCAAAGACTTAAGGAACCACTCAAGCAGGAATGTTGGTGGGACTGGCACCTTAATTAAACTCTTCTGACGTCTCCATTCTCGGATGTGATCAGAGATATGGTTTTCTTTTGTCTGTGAGAAATTGGCCAGCAATTATGTGCCAGCGTAATATCTCACAGGTAACTGGAAATGGTTTAGGAAAGACATCACCAATTCGCCAAAGGAAGAGTATCTTGAGCGATCGAGCTCAATGTACCATTTTTCGGCACTCCCAATGAGAGTACGTTGAAACAATTGCAATTGTACGGAGTCGTCTTTCAACGAGTTAGATGAGCACCAAAGATGGAAGGTTGTCACATGATCTCCTGGATCTTCGTTAGGCTTGGCCTCGAACTTTGGGATGTCCGAAGGCAACTTCGTCGGCATAGGAGGCCAACACGGATCGTGACAGATAGGGTCATTCAACAACCTTGTCAAGTCTGGCAAATAAAAGGTTGCCAGGAAGGGTAGTTTGGGTTGTTGGTGTTAACCTGGGAAAAAGGGGCCTGGAGTTTGGTTGGCACCAAGTTACCAGGAAAAGTTTGGTTGCTGGCTTGGCTTCTGGTAAAAGCCATGGCCATGGCCAGCATATGGATTTTGTGTGTGAGGAGACATCATCGGTTGATTTCCAAAATAGGACATAGATGGTTGGGCATGCATTATATTCGAAGTACTTTGGGAAGGGTTGCCCCATGTCAGTCCCGTGGGGATAGGCATAGTACTTTGTCTGGGGTTCCATTGATTGTGAAAAGAATTACCCCATATCAGCATTCCTAATGAGGGAAAGGAATCCCTGCCAAGAATTCCAAGGCCCCAATGCGGAAGAAGTTCATGGGTGTGCCCCCTGTTCAGGAATAGTACCCTTCATAGGAATAGGTTGTCTGAAACTGGGATTGCCCCCATTCAGGAAAACAATGGACAAGAAGGAGTTGTTACCAAACTCATCGAACAAAGAAAACGGTGTCGAACCTATCGGCATATTATGCGAAGGTGGTCCTTGACTCCCTGCTCCAAATAAACTATGGTGTGCAGGCGGCCCGGCGGAAGGCTGGTGAGTGCCACCGAGCGAAGGGGAAGAAGGAGGGATATGACCTCCTCCATAAGGTAAAGTGTTAAAGGGAGAAGAAGTGCCCCCCATGTGGCCTTACAAAGGAGCATTAGATTTCCCTATCCCTAGACCTGAAGTCTGTGAAGTGGAGTAGGAAAGTATAGGACTTGTACCTGAACTAGGCATCTTGTATGAGAACGGAGGGCCTGTCGCACTTGGTTGGAAATGGGTTGTGGCCACCGCCAGAGACGGGATCAGACCACTGTGCGATGTAGAGGCGGTCGAGACCATGGTGGCTCTGACCAGTGACGGTGGGTTAGGAGGTGGAAATTCTCCTATGGTGACAACCGTAGTGGGAATTGAAGAATTCCCAGAAGGAGTAACAACATTTGTTTCCATTGTTGCATGAGACACTGTCTGGCACTTGTAAGGATGAACCGATACAATGGTGGGTGACAAAAGATCAGTGGTGGAGGTTTCAACTAGACCAAAAGCTTTCGCTCCAAGGTCTAAAATGGTCGATTCCTCTGGATGTTGGTCGGGCACAATTTCTTGTGACCCAGTTGCTTCAAAATACCCTTGTTGGTCTAGCTTTCGCCTTAGTGGTGGCGGGGGTGGCTCCAATGTAACCGACGGCAGGCCAAGAATCCTTCATGACCGAAAGAGCTCGTGATCCTCCATTGTGTGAGAAGATCAAAGACACTCTAGGGAGTTCTAGTCATTCAAAAACAACACACACTAAAAAATCCCCTATAAGATAAGACAAGCAAACACTTAATTAATTGGAAGAACAGTTACAACAACCAACACTAGAGAAACTTATCGGTGCAAGTGAAACTCGAACACGGAAGCACCCTCTGGGTATACTCTTCAAAGTGTGGCTCGATGTCTATCTTAGGTACCGCGGTATACCCCCGCAGTCACCTATGTATGTCCCTAAAAAATATAGGCAACTAGGTTGCCAGCGCGCGAACAGTCAATAGGCGGGTACAGTCGAAAGTCGGGTAGACCACAATAAGCAGGGTATCAAGCCCAAAACCTATCAAGGGAATCGAGATCAAGTGGTCTGGAAGAAAATTGAGGACCTTGAATGGATTCGAGACCCACGAAGCTCCGTGGAAAATGCAATCGACGGAATCCCAAGACAAGCCCTCTATATGTGTTCTCCACTACGATTGGTCCAGCTTTGGAGGGGTTATCTCCGCTACCTTTCCACACGTGACCTCGTGTTTATCCCCTGTGTTAGAGGGGGGTCCCAGATAACTTTCATGATACTAGATTTGGACACTCCCTAACTCAGACTCCAATGTTTGATTTTAATGGCCTTGAAGAGTTTCCTCTCCAACCTAATCCAAGTCCCTAATCATGAACTATTTGGTTAACCCTACAAACATAAAATTCTAATGAATTTTAGATTTAGCATTAATTCTATGGCTTGTCTTATGTCAAAGGGTATGAAAGTGAAACTAGTGATGTTTGAAAGACGAAAGTAAAAATGAATAGAAAGCTGGAAATAAAAACCTTCACTTAACGCAAATTTTCAACAACTTTTCAAATTTAAAAAAAAAAAAATTATAAGATCTTTTGAACAACAAACTCAAAGTAGGATTTCACCCGACTACGAGCTACTTACGATCTAAGCAAACTGTCAAGAACTTATGAAAGCAAATACTTTTCCCTGGTTACTAATGCAAAACAACACTTTTCAACCAAACAAAGAAATGAAAGATTTTTTTTTTATTTGAATGCTCACAAAGAAAAAAGGAAAAATATCAACAAGTCAAAAACCAAGAAAAACTTTTGGCCTAATCGCAGATCGCAAGAATCACTTCAAGAAATCACACACTAGCAACTTTAAAAAGGACTCTCACACTTGTCTAAAAACCCTAAAGAAAATTTTGATGAAAACTTTTAAATGAAAAAAGAAAGCTATGGATGAGATCAAACCTAAGCTATTGACTGCTAGGACAGAGATTCAAAAAACCTGAGAGGTATAACTCTTGTCAAGGGAAAGGATGACTACCTCACCCTCAACAAAAACTATCCTTCACAAGCACACTGCTGACAATTCAACAGCAAGCGTGTGCACGTGAGTTGTGTAGAGCCAGAGGGCCTGTACACGCATGTTGGCCTTATACAGGCCGTGTGTATCTCTAAAACTCTGAAACAAATAAAAACAGACAATCCAAACCAGGAAGAGACCATTGATACTGAGAACCAGGATCTCTTGAAGGCTTAGACACTTTCTTTAATAGAAAAAAGAAAACAATGTAAGGAAAAATTCATAGAACAAACCAATCTGAGGTGAACCCTAAGCTATAGACTACATAAAACAAAGACTAGAAAGACTTCCAGAAAACCCTTGAGAATGACTGATTCTGACAGGGAAGAGGATGACTGCCTCAAAAATTTTCTGGAATCATACACGCTACTGTTACTTCTTCAGCTAGCATTTACACGCGATCTATAAGAAAGTAGGGCGTGGGTACATGCGTGCAGACCTTATGCAAGCTGTGTTTACCTCTGTGGGTCACGAAAAAAATACAGTCAAGCAAAGAAATAGAGATAGCTGGTATGGAAGACCAGAATCTCTGTTAGCTCAGACTTTGCAGAAACTTCAAAAAACAAGAAAGAAAACCAATCTTTTAAAAATACCCAAAAATATTCCCAGGAACCCTAGAGACTTCCCCAGTATGGTCACCAATTCTGTTGTGGTGGGAAATCCCCCTATGGACTAGCATTTAGGGTTATATTATGCATGCAGATAAGACCGAAAGAATCCTACTTTCTATTGTCGTCCCAGACCTGATCCCCATTTCTTTTAATAAAATACATGGTTAAATGAACATACCTTGTTATGGACATTTGACGTCGATCCTTCTTCACGCTTGATCGCTTGTTAGCATCTATCCTCCCAAGAATGACCTGCGTACAAAACAAGCAACAAACTCTACATGCATTTGTTCTATAGATTAATGGGTTAGAGATTCAAACATATATTCACTAAACTATGAAGAACTCATATATCGGGATGGGAAAAGCATTTCTTTATTATTAACTTTAATGAATCAATTTACAATGTCGAGACCGGCCATCTCTCCACGAACCTGATCCTGGGATCCTCTTCAAATGTCCTCTAACTTCTTTGCTCTGTATCTCTCTTTGCACAAGGATGGCTAAAGGGTTGGGACAATGGGAATGTGCAATTGGGTAGAGTTTCTTTACTATTATTCTCCTCTTCCAATGGGACCCCTACCCCTTATTTTATAGGCTAGAAGGAGCTAGGTATTTGGTCGAACCCTCGGCCATGCATGGCTGGGAGTTTCAGTTAACTCACCCAAAGCTGTGTGTTCCATCGACAACTTTCATTTTTTCATGCTTTTGTAGGTACACATGGGCCGTTTTAGGTCATCTAGTGTGTACACGCATGTAGTAATGGAGTAGGGCGCATGGGCCCTTATAAAAGAGGTTTTTTTAAAGAGTTGTTCAACAATGTTTTGGTAAAGAAGGAATCTGAGATGGCCTGATGCCAGGTAAGCATGTCTGGTGCAAATTAGGGTTATAACACTAATACGTTGCAATTCAAATCTAGGTTCCTTTAATACTGTATGTAGTGGAACTAATTCAGTGTACTTCTAGTATCCCTTGCACTATGTGGAGTCATAATAATTCGCGCTCATCGTACATGTGTGATCTAGCTGGATCATATTGCTTGATGCTTCGATGATATGAAACACCATATAGTCCTTATGTTGCCTATGCAAGAGTGTCATCATTTCTAATTTATTATGTGCTACCCATCACTTCACCTATAATTTGATATCTACAAATCTGTTGACCTGAAATGTTGTCTTGTAAATGGCTAGGCAAAGATCCTTTTGATAATAAAAAAAAATGGAAGATGGTTACATCTTGAGTTAGTACATCATTTGCATGGGGGATATCTACATCTTCAATACCAGTCATCAATTTGTAGTACTTGTCATCTGACAGTTTCTATGAAGTTAATGTCCATGTCATATTGTTTAAGTTTAGCAAGGAACTTTGTCTGTCGATCTTCTCTAAATTGTCACTAAAGAAATATTGTTACTAGAGGGTGTCCTACATAGGTTATCCACACAAGAATGTTGTTTTCTTTTTCTATATTCAATACGTGTGCTTTTTAAATGCATCTTGATAAACGTGAAAGTTATGAATAATACATTACAAAGGTCAAATTTCTTTAAGGCCAAGTGCATAGGGAATATTTACTAAAATGTTCTTTTCACACCTAAGTTAGCTATGGAATACGAGGAATGATTAACAAAAATCATTAGAAATATCATAGAAAATCATAACATTTACTTCACACAAGTGCTAAATATCCTTTGTTTTTCACAAATCCAGGCAAATCAATGTGCCATAAATGACTCAGTCATCATGCAAATTAAGTGGCTTGTCATAATCCTCAATGCGGAAGCACGAGACTGGGTGATGATCAGTGTTATGAATTATCGGGACTATGGTTGAAAATATAAATAGTAGTCACAACTGCGCGAGCCATATATGTGTGTGGAGAGAACTGGTGCAAAAAATGTACATGAGCACGCTGCAAGGATATGATGATCACAAAATATTGTGCACAACATGAAAAACAACCAAGTAAAAAGGATTTTGACTAGTTAATTTTCAAAAAATAGTGCATTGGCAAAAGAATTTAATACAAGATTTTCATTGAGAATTTTGTACTAGACTAGCCGGTACATGTGCTACTAGAACGAAAACATTTATTTCTTCTTTCAACTGCCATGCCTTTATAGATGTTATATAAAATTATTGTGGCAACCAACTTTGTTTCAGAAATTTCCTTATCAAAAAGGCATTTTCTATGTAGTGATTATTGATAGTTTGTACAATGCTTTGCGTTGGCTGTATACATCGACTTTAGCATTTGTAAATTTCAGGGTGTTTGAGGAATTTTCTAACAGATAAAAACACCAAAGATCTCGACTATTAAATCGTGTACTAGTTGTTAGGATCATGCTATGCTTTATGTGTGTGCTTCTCAACCGCTTAAATGTATTATGCCATTTTCTATTGCTTTTACAGTTCCATAGGATCATGCAATCGTCGTGGTGTTGATTACTAATTGTTGATGCATTTCAATTGCAAGATATGGCTCGAAGTGTTGTGCAAATGCATATACATCTCATAGCAAAAAAGTGAAAGTTTGTTGCAATGGATGGTGCTAAGGAGTCAATGTTCATAACACAATCTTTTATACTTGGAAAATCTTTTGAAATTGTAGGCATTTTCACAATTTAATATTCTACATATAATTAACACTTTTGCAGTGTTATGTACTATGTGGTGTGAAATGTGCTTTTGTGCGTTGCATAGTTGATGTACATCTGGCCAAAAAAAAAAAAAAACAGAAGCATATGTCAATGTAAGCATAATACAAAATATATTGTATGTCCTTCGTGTTCACATATTTGGTATTCCAAGAAGGAGAAGTTGGACGAGTCACAGAAGTATTAGTATTGGCGCATCACAAACATCCGCCCAACTTTAGAGTCATAGGTAAATTTCCATAATCCATTTTTCATCTGCACACTACGATAGCCACCAAGACATAGGTAGATATTTATAAACACTCTCTTGTAAACCTGACAAACAAATCGCATCATGTACTAATGCAATTTGCAAATTGCTATGTTCAATTCAAGTGAAATAGGTATACCCGTAATTGAAGAAATCAATGTTGGAGAGTCAAGTGTGGCAGGTACAGGTGAAGCAAATATCCATGTGCAACAAGAGAAATTGGAAAGGTATGTATGTAAAAATGTAGATTTTTCAATTGGACAAGAAATACATGGAAATTGTTATTCATATTTCCTATTTTCTGCGATTGTTATACAATTTTGCATCTCTACAATTCAGAATATTGTCTCAATAGAGGACTTGAACAGTCACAAAACTAGAGAAGTATGCATTGGAGACGTGATGGTTGTTTACAACACATATTTGGATAAAGAGAATAGATCACGCAAAATCTTGTGTGTTGATATGACAGATGAAAATGGCATGATGACAATTACATTGATTGTTCCTACACACCTCATTGAAATACATGAGAAAAAGATTGTTCCTAAAGCTAGAATATTGATTACAAATTTTAAAATTCTACCAAAAAGTGGTTGTAAAAATGGTGATTGTGATCGTATTATATCTCTACTTGAATCAAGTGTCATGGAGGCAGTGTCTCCAATTTGTAAATAATACAAGTTCATACCAGACACAAAAATCAAACAATTTGAAAATAATACAGACATGTATCCAATCATCACTATTGGATTTGTCGTCACCCTCATTATAAAATTCATATCACGGTACAATTTTCATGTAAAAGATGGGAACATAGTGGATGAAAAAAAAATGGTATGCTTTTCCATGGTCAATGGTTTATCGTTTATATGTTGATATATCTTAGGTGAATTTATATGAAAATTACAGTATTTTATGTATAAGTTGTAGTTGTTTGAGACATGTGGACATTTATTTGTTTCACTAGAACAATAATTATAGATGGGTAAACTTCTCATTTTTCTATTTAAAAATATAACCAAGAAGAGATATGCAAAAGAAAATTTGTTCTGCACAACACAATCAATATTTATAACAAAACTCACAATAGAAGAAGTCAAAGATCTAAACATTGTAAGTATAGATTGACAACTCTATCTACAAATCTCATGTACAAGATTGTTTGAAAGCATGTATATTATAAACAAGTTCAATCTACAACTCTCATGCAGACACATCTTCTTTGATAATAAAAAAAAATGTAAAGTTTGATTGTGTAAGATGTAATCAGAGATGCCCTTTTATATATAAATAGTACCCTAAGTGTTATTATACATACAATGAATAACAATAATGTGCTATGCACTACCAAGGAACCTATACTGCACGAGTTTCTTCCTGGCTTGACAAAAATGCAATATGAAATATATTTGCAAAATAAACCTAAAATTGTCTATATGTTGCATGATTTTTTAGAGCATGGAAAATTTGCATTAAACGGAGATAGTGTAGTTCTACACGTGGGATAGAGATTGAGCGAAGACAATGTCATCCTACATGTGTGATGAGTTCTATGTATTGATTTTTTTTTTCTTTGTATGTATACTAGAACTATAATTTAGTTATTTTTTATATTGATCTAAATGTTGATGTGGAATCACATATACGTTTTTTATACATGTTACATGCATAGTTATTAAATACCAGCAATAGTGTGTGCATTGTATGTACATTTTGAGTCCAGATTATTTATTGAACATTGTTAGCATTGCAGTGTCGTTTTATTGAATTTTTGCAATTAAAATATGTAAAAAATTTAATGAACATTGGCCTAAATGTTTATATATTATTAGTCATGTTACATTGCAACATTGATATATTGTAACTAGAGCTAGATTCCAATTGGAAATAGTTTTTCTATTTAATGCTTCTAGAATTTTTGCTGACATGGAATTTGTAGGTCAGCCTTAATATCTTTAACAAATTTGATGTTGTTTACAAACACCATATGCATCTGCTGACAATTTCGGAAATTATTGATAGAAACAATTTCACATTATTGTTGCACAGCAAATCACAACTACATATGTTCTACTTTTAGATATTAATGTCAATCTATATATTTCCATGATTGTGGCCTGGCATGGAATGATTAATGTACTTTCTATTAATTTAATCAAGTTCTCCTAACTAAATATTTTTCTATTTCTATAGTATCTGTGATAAATGTTTCATAAATAAATAGTAATAATAATATTCTAAGTGGCCTATACATAACCAAATGCAATCAAACTTCAACAAAAAAACACGTTGTTTTATTGTTGCATTAAGTCAGATATTTTTCTTATTCTGAAGCGTATTATGTACGGATGGATACATAAGGTTGCAAAGGACAAGTTATTTGTTTGGCATATGTGCATACTCATATGGAATTTAAATATCAAACAGAAAACTTAGTGAATTGCAAAGTTTTTAACTAAAATTTATATATGGCAGAAATTGTCCATGAGTTTCTCGCTTCAACTCAATGATTGCAAATATGGAAAAACTATACAAGTCTTCAATACAATTTTCCCCAGTTCTTTCTAAACACGACATTTTTGTTTATGAATTATTTTTTCCATGTGCTTCATCCAATCATTTTCTTCTATTGTTCCAATGCACTTTAAACACTTGAACTTGTAATAAGATAACTTTCATAGTTGATCTCTTTTCCAAGTCATTTGTTTCATGGCTTTGAAAATAAAAAATTAAACACAATGTTCATCCCAAGATTTAAAAATAGACAATTTATATCGCTATGCGCGACTCTAGTAACATGTATGCAATGACTAGTCGAATAGAACTGAAAACAACTAGCAACTATAATAAATTTTCTTGGTCTGCATTATGATGAATCCTAAATTTACATATAGAAGTAATCAGTTAAAATGAAATTTCCATTGTGTTGATTGGATTGCAAATAAATGTCATTTTGCAACTCTTAAATATTAGAAGTGCAGAAGCGTGGGGGTGTGAGGGTGCACTACTGCAACGTGGTGAGTTTTTTCAATTCTCTGCACAATTCTTGAAAACAGAATAAGTCTCATCTTTGTGGGGATACACTTGTGCGGAATGTGAGAGTGTTGAAGATATAGCTATACAAAATGAAGAAGTGCATAGGTGTGTATATGCACATATGCAGATGGACTAGTTATGGATTTTGCACACAAAATATGGAAATAGACCTGACTCTTTCCTGTGTCGGAGAAATCTCTATAGACTACACTAGTGATGAATATATGGTTGTGTGCATTGCAAATATATGGTCATAGAAAAATTCTACATGCAACATGAGAAATTCCAAAGTAAAAACGCATCTAATTTGGAGATTTTCGGAAGAAAGCAAGCTTTTTTGTCATAACATCTCATGTACCCATTACTCCAGTAAAAAACATTGAGTGCAAATCTTGTATGAAATTATTCTTTCAATCCAATATATTTTATAATTCCTTAATCAAAAGCATTTTTACTTAGCCATTTTAAACTATGTGCGAAGCCCCTTGCTGTGACCATATATTTGCATTATGTGTACCTATATCTTCCACACATTGGCACTTTGCATCGGTGTATGCTTTGCACAACCGCCACTTGTTCTAATTCTATTTTCAATCTATATGCAGACTATGCATACTAGTGATCATCCTTCAGTCCCTCTCTTCCACACTTTTTCATTTGCAATGGTTCTACGCCCGAGTTTCTGGCAACGCACTTAATTTACATGATAAGGGACTGATTTATTGCACATTGATTTTCTCATATTTTCCAAGAAATGAAGGTTATTTAGGACCAGTGCGAAGTGACTATCATGCTTTCCTATTGCTTGGTTAATGGTTTTTATTTATCATTCCCCGTATTTTGTATCTAATTCAGATATGGAAAGGAAACTTTAGTAAATATGCCCCATGCACTTTGGCATAAAGAAATTCAACCTCGGTAATGTACTATTCATAGGTTCCACATATATCAAAGTCCATTGAAAAAAAAACAGGTATAGAATATATAAAAAGAAACTAGCAGTTTGTCCGCATAACTTATGTACCACATTATCCAATAATAATATTTCTTCAGCGACAATTCGAAGAGCATTAATAAGAAAACCCTCTTTCCAGATTTCAACAATATGACATGGACATCCACTTCGTCAAGATTGTTAAATGACAAATATTGTGAATCAATAACTGGTATTGAAACTGTGAATATCCTCGATGAAGTGTACACATGCAAAATACATGTCTAGATGAGGGTTGTGTATACAACTAACACAAGGCAATGTACAAACCGTCAATAATCACTACATAGAAAATGCCTTTTGATAACGAAATTTCTTAAACACAGTCAATTTCCACAAGAATTTTATATAACATTTGAAAAAGCATGCTTTTTCACCTTTTCATTCACAATCATTCAACATCAGGGATTCTGACAAAAAATGTAATTTACATGATAATCGAGTCATTTATGGCACATTGATTTTCTCGGATTTGTGAAAAAAAAAGAGGATATAATTTAGTAGTTTTGCAAAGTAAATTCCATGGTTTTATATGAGCTATCCAATGCTTTATATTAATCATTTCTTCCATCTCATAACTAAGTTAGGCGTGGAAAGGAAATTTTAGTAAATATTCTCTATGCTTTTGGCCTTAAAGCAATCTAACCTTCGTAATGTAATATTCATAACTTTCACGTATATCAAAGTGCATTTAAAAAACACGCGTATAGAAAATTTTAAAAAATAGCATTCTTGTGTGGACAACCTATGTAGCACACCCTACGGTAACAATATTGATACAACAAAAATTTAGAGAAGGTTGATGGACAGACTTACTTGCTAAACTTAAAGAAAATGGCATGGACATTAAATTCGTAGAAACTATCAAATGACAAGGCCTGTAAATTGATAACTAGTTTTGAAGTTGTAGACATACATGTTGTAGATGATGTACTAAATCAAGATTTAACCATCATCCAAAACAATCATCATCAAAAGCCTCTTTACTTATCCATTTTCCACCTTGTGTCGATTCTTTTTCTACTATCGTATCTCCATACATGGCACACGCATATGTATCGCAATTCACTTTGTTTGCACATCCAATACTTTTGTAGCACAGATTATAACAAGCCACGTAATCTGCACTAAAATCGAATCTTTTATGACAAATTGATTTGGTCTGACTTATGAGGAAAGGGTGGAAATCAGGAATAATGCAAAGTAAATGTCTCATTGTTATATAATATACTTAAGGGTTTCTAATTATGATTATGCATCTTTCAAAGATAGTTCATATGTGTGGAAAGGACATCCTAGTAAATACGTGCCTTGCAATTGTCTTTAAAGAAAATGGAACTCTCTAATCTATTATTCATAACCTTCACCTATGTTAGAT
>ML834604.1:53652-66315 GCA_009831015.1 Picea engelmannii | reverse complement strand
TTCCGCCCTGGTTCCACAACCTCTTCGCTCTCTCTGAGACTGTTTGTCCCGCCCTGGTTTCACAACCTCTTCGCTGTCTCTGAGACTCTTCGCTCTCTCTGAGTTAGAAATCGAACTTTCCCGGTTCAACTTGCCTATAATCATCTATCAAAATTCTCAATTTATATCTGTATCTTCTAAATTGAAAATTATTAAAACAATATATTGTGGGTCGGCTCTGCAATGATACAAATAAAATTCGGGTGGCAATGATTTATTTATCCCCATTTTGTGTTTCTTTGTTATTTTTAAATTAAAAAGAACAATTAAGTTTTGTATGGGGTATATTGCCTTAATCCTAGGGCGCTGGGTGGGGTAATGTCTCCATACCTCTGGTTGATGGGAACCTGGTCTCCTGCTTTTTTTAAGGTGTTTCAGGTTTCCTCGGGTTGTTTGGTTGATGAAGTTGCCCCTCATCTGTGGGTAGGTTCAGCTGATTGATTGAGTGATAGGTTAAGAAGCTGATTGAGGACATTGTGCAGCTTTGTGCTCAAGGCTCGTCTACCATGGAAACATCTATGAGCATCAGCAAACATTAAAGATAAGTGGTACAATTAAGCATAATTTTAAATATTATTGATTAATTCAATGGTGGGTTAATATAAGGTTGATGGGTGAGTGCAAGTTAATGATGGTCTCTCATGAATTAGCTTTCAAAATATACATTTTTTATTCATAGACATTATGAATAATTAGGTCAAATTTGATTTTTTTGTAAAAGTGGTATCTTATTTTTACAACAAAATATAAGGTATATGTTTTAGTTGTAGTGTCTTAACCATGAAATTTCATTCCAAAAACTTGTATACTTGTAGAGAACCCATTTTTCTTGTGGAAGCCTTGGGAAGGAAACAGTGATCCACACTGATCATAAGCCTCTAAAGGTCATGTAGACATAAGAAAAATTGCCTAATGACCACAATCAAATTTCTTCCATATACATCTCAACATCAAGTATAAGGCAAGGAGCACCAACCACGTCGCTGACTTCCTCATCCAACCTCAAGTTTTCGCACTAACCACAGTGCTACACTCCTGTGAACATGAGACCTACGGATGGCCCCAACTCTATGATAGAGATCCTGACTTCACCACTACCTACCAGATGTTGGGCACAAAAACAATTGTCATTGATTTTCATCTACAGGATGGGTTGTTGTGCCATCTGGGCTATCTATGTGTTCCATCAAGCGAGCCATCAAAGCTGGTTTGGGAAGCTCACTATAGTTGGGTGAGAAGACACTTCGGAGGTAGAGAATACAATGGAAGTGTTCTAACAAAATTTCTATTGGTTGAAACTCCACAAGATGTCAGCAAGTATATTAAGTCCTTCACGGCTTGTGCCATTGCCAAAATGGCCATTAAGAAACAAAGAATTTACACCCTTCTTCCTACCAGTGAAAATCCCTAGGAATCCATATCGATGGACTACATGTCTTACCTTCCTTCAACTAAACAGGGAAATGATTGTGTCTTCATGGTAGTTGATCAATTTTCCAAGATGGTGATTTTTTTCACCTACAAGAAGAGCATCACAACAAAGACCACTTCCAAGTTCTTTGTAACAAGCCTCCCGTTCATCATAACGACGATCCTCATCTAACAAGTGTAAATTTTTTTTTCTGTTTTTCAAAGTGTGTGTGCATGTACAAGGGAAACAACACATTCGAATCTGCGCCGCCACCCAACGACGAACAAGACGCAAACCACGATGAACACAACAAGATGACATAAGATGTTCCACAAGTAACTGCATGCATTAAACGACAATCAATCGACTATAAATAAGACTGACTACCCATCCATCCTACCCTGTAGTGGTTAGGACCTCCAAGACACATAAGCAACGCTCAAGCCCAGGTTCCCATCGATTTTAACCATTTAAGGTCTCAGGGATGGCGAATGTTCTGAGGAACATGGAGGTGTCTATGTCCCGCCCGACACAAGCAGACCAAGCACACAAAAGTTTACAACCCAGTACAACATTCCCTAAAAAAAAGGGCTACAATCTATAAGTGTCTTAAGGCCATTCCAATGCGCAACTTTAGATCATAAATCATCATCAAGGTACTCTCTAAAACAACATTCAAGGGACCTTGTTGTACAAGTTTGAACTTCGACTCGTTTAACATTTAACAAGGAAATTAGTCATTAATTATAATCGTAAATATAATGAATAGTTATAATTATCAGTTAGCGTAATAATTAACAATTAATCCTTAATTATAGATCAATAATTAACGAAATATCCTAAAAGCATTTGACACAAACATTGTAAAATTTACATCAACATTCATTTAATGATCTAAACTTATAATTCGATAAACAATAATTAGGAACCAATAATTGTAATCAACAACGCAGTGATCATAAATCCATAATTAACGTAATATTCAAAAATCTTTTATCACAACATAATAAATTAACATTAACCTTAACTCAATGAACTAAATTTATAAATTGGTAGCCAGTAATTGTGAACCAATAAATAATGCAACATCTCAATGATTATATATCCATAACTGATGCTATATCCTAAAATCAATTAACGCAAACATTATAAATAATCATTAACATTAACTTAAACGATGGCAATAATAAAGAAGATCTTAAGAAGTACTTTTATCTCCAAAATAACAATTGTTACAAGACCATTCTCCTTCAATTAGTTCATATAAAGTATCAAGATTCTATGGAAAGAAATTAGAACTATTCCATTTTAACAATAGAAGACAAGACAACTTTATATAACCACCTTTCCCCCTTTTAAAACTCGTCTTTAATCAAACGAGAACCATTATTATAATTAACTCTAGATTTCTCCACTATACACTCTTTAGAGTAAATAACCATCCATAAACACGATCCAATTCACTAATCTAGTATTATCCATATTAGATAGGTAATTACTAACACTAAGTACTAGTCTAAATTAATCCATAAGATAAGTACAATAAAATGTGCACATCTATCTTGAAATAAAGCAATTCCTAAGGGTCTATCTTATCACTAAATAAAGTTGAATTATATAATGTTCTTGAGAAGTTTTTGCTGTCATTAAGATGTTAATGTTTATAGCCCAAAATGAACTAAACCAATTACTTACATAATTTAACGAAACAACTATATATCCATTGAAATTTTAGTTGGTATGGAGATAATTGTAATTTAAGACAACTAAATACAAGTCAACGCTCACTGACAAGATAAATAACATCATATAAAACAAGATCCATACGAGCTTCAAGAAACATAATAGTGGAACACCTTCTTTATGAAAATTTACATGCCGAAACAACAACAACATCTAAAAGTTGATCATTTAAGTAGTGGAAGAGGGTTACCCGATCAGAAATGTGGTCAAGATGTAAAGGGAGGTAATAGGATTCTGGCTCAGGATGTCAGACATCAAAAGGTGCAGTCACTTTTTCGTTTGACATGGAAAATACCTCATGTACAACAAGATCAAGACACGTAATATGTAAAACGCCCACYGTCATATACAAATTCYCATTGTCATATATAATACGCCCACAGTGATATAAACCACCCCCATTCATATAAAAACGCCCACTGTAATATAAGAACGCCCACTGTAATATATAATATGCCCACAGTGATATAAAACACCCSCATTAATATAAAAATGCCCACTGCAATATAAAAACACCCCTGTAATATATAATACGCCCACAATGATATAAAAGGCCCCCATTAATATTAAAAATGCCCACTGAAATATAAAAATGCCACTGTAATATATAATACAACCACARTGATATAAAACGCCCCCATTCATATAAAAAAACACCCACTGYAATATAAAAATGCCCTTGTAATATATAATATGCCCACAGTTATATAAAACGCTCCCATTAATATAAAAACGCCCACTGCAATATAAAAACGCCCCTGTAATATATAATACGCCCACAATGATATAAAACGCCCCCATTAATATTAAAAACGCCCACTAAAATATAAAAACACCTCTGTAATATATAATACAACCACAATGATATAAAACGCACCCATTTATATAAAATCCCCCATTGCAATATAAAAATGCCCTTGTAATATATAATATGCCCATAGTGATATAAAATGCCCCCATTAATAAAAAAACGCCCATTGAAATAAAAAAACGCACACTGTAATACATAAATGCCCACAGTGATACCAACACAGTCATAAACGTAGGAAACGGTAGGTAAAATGCAGAATTAAGTGGTCGAAATTTGTGTGGGTATCCTCCACAAATCGCAGAGATATAAAAAAGAATAAAATGCAGAGTTAGATTTATCTCTTTCAAGCAAAAAAAACGCAGAAAACAAAAACGCAAGGCACAACAGGAGATCGCACAGATCCAAGGAAGGTCGGCAATGCCGAGATCATAAAATTCTTTTATCTAAAACCGACATGCAACAACATAGTAAGAAGAAATATTTTTATAACTGTCATACAATTACAATCGCCGAAGAGAAAGGCAAGAAAACCAATTAATCCAACGAGAACCCAAGCAGATTAAAGTTAAGTATTTTTCATCTCACAATGCCAATACAAAAATGTTGATAACAATAAGAGAGGTCTAAGACCTCCTAATACCTTCTATCATACAAATGAAAAACATATCGTTGCCTTAACTCCCGCTTCGAATGATGATCGCGCACTCTGTGCCGCTCCTGCTCCTTTTCGCTCCTGCTCGCTGACTGTTGAGACTACACCGGTACCTCTCAGCTAATCTCTAGGGGTACTCTACTTCCCCCTTATCCCCCCGATCCTCAAAGGGGCCACACAAAATCTAGATGGTAAGTCTAGCTTCCTAGCTTGCCTCGCAAGGCAGAGCTACCACTCCAATCCGAGCAAGAAAATCCTAACTCCCCACAAGCAATCAGTCAAGTCACAAATCCGACAGTGTAACATTACTCTAACAGTCGATCCCTTTCTTCCTCATCTTCCCTTTCTTTTATAGAGTTTTTAGCACCTCCAACTTTCCCTAAATCACATTTAAATTATGTTTTAATAAAAATATTCTAAATATTATCCTTCGCACAAGTGTCATCCATCACCCTCTTTCCTCCAATAATAATTTCTTTAAATTTATTAATTGTCTCATTTCCCTCACCCACCTAGAGTTTCTCCTAAATTTACTCCTAGGTGTTCCAATATCCCCTTACATGTTTTAAATAATTTCCCTAAAATGATGTTGCTAATTTAGTTCATTTTAGAAGGTTCTTAATTGCAGATTCCTTACTATGTTGACCTCTCCTTTTACCATAAGTTCCCTTCTTTCCTTTATTATGTTTCCTCCAATTCTTAGTTTCCTAATTTTTAATTTTCCCTTCTTTCCCCTTTTAATAAAGCCAAAATGGAAGTTGCTCTATTTAATCTTTTCCTTTTATTATTAATTTAATATCTTTTTATACTTTCCCAAGTTAAGAATTAATTTCTTCTTTGCAATTTTTTAAATCCACTACTTTTAGTTAAATTCTTACTCTATTCATTTACCCCCAGAATTTTATGAAGACTGAACTATTACTTAAGTGGGTTTTAGTTTAAATTTTTATTTTTATCTTTTATTGGGTCTTTTCTTAAGCTTAAACAAAATTTTACCCTAGAGAAGTTTTAGACTTAGATTTAGATTCTGAACGGGGAGACAATTATTTAGGGAAGTTGTTTAAGAATTTCTTAATGTGTTAAAAGTCTTAGGGCCATCTAGGTTTGTTCATTCATCAACATCAATGCGACGTGCCCTTCAGGACGCACCACGTGCTCTAAGGGTGCCACTCGCCTCGTTCGTTTCTTTTGCATGACGTGCCCTTCAGGATGCACCATGTGCTCCAAGGGTGCCACTCACTTCTTGTGTTTCTTTTGCGTGATGTGCCCTTCAGGATGCACCACGTGCTCCAAGGGTGCCACTCGCTAACTTGACTTATTGGTAGACATCAATAACCCCTGGAGTCAACACTCCGCCAGGTGAAATTGTGGGAGACTAGGGGCTTCTAAGGAAAAAGACCCCCACCTTATTGCGTGCCCCTTAGAGTCATTGTGAGAGACTGCCGCAGTCTTCCCTCATGGCATCTTGGATCCTCTCGAACTAGGTAATCGTTAACCTACAGTTCGAGCCACGACGGGAGTGCTAGTAGGCTGTGGCAGGGATGCTATCCACACCTCTCCCTCAATGTCTATGGAAATTGTGTGTGGCACCTTTACTCCATATGTGAGTCTGGTCAGCAAGCTATCGTCAGCCTACATCATCAACAATCGTATCAGAACATGTCCACATCATATCATCAAATAAAATATACTAAAATCACAGTAAACAATCAACCCCAAAGCACACTCCCTAACTCGATCCGGAGTCCAAGGGGTCCCGTCAATGCCTCTTCATCCTCAAGGTCAAAAACCCTGCACACTTATTAAAATTAAGTCAATAGCGCCTGTCCATGTCGAAGCAGTAAAACATCATGTCATCTATCATATCGCATCATAATCAAGGATAAATATTTTCTTATCATAAAAGTCCAGATCACTTGCGATCAAGTGTCCTCAAAGAATAAGTTTTTCTCATTGCACAAGAGAGGGATGTTACATACACCCCCTCTTGGTCTAAACTTCATCTCGAAGTTTCATGGTATAAAAGCCGAAATAAATGTATCACAGTATCATAAGTCTATCTATCAAACAAAAATGGAAACTGTTGGTGCATATCATATGCGTCCTCCCAGGTCGCCAAGTGCGGACTATAGTTGTCCCACTGGACCTTGACCTGATCTACCGTTCGACAGCTTAACTGTTGAACGCGGTGATCTAAGATGCGAATTGGCTCAGCCTGGAGCGCTCCCTCGTCCAATACCCACAAGGAACTCATGTCAATCACATGTGTAGGATCACTAATACAGTGTCCCAAAACAGATACATGAAATACATCGTGCATACGCCTCAAAGAATCAGGCAAGGTTAGTCGATAGGCCACGGGCCCCTTTCTCTCCATAATCACAAAAGGTCCCACGAACCTAGGAGAGAGTTTATCTCCCCTTCTAAACTTGATCGAACTCTTATGTGGTTTAACCCGCAAGAAGACTCGATCGCCGACCTCATAACTACGGTCGACTCGGTGCGTATTGGCATAACTCTTTTGTCGATCCTGTTCTTCTTTAATCCTTTGTCTTATTGTTTGCGTTTGTTCTTCCATTTCTTGGATCACTTCTGGTCCCACCAAGACCCTATCCTCAATTCGATCCCAACTCAAAGGCGTCTGACAGGTTCGCCCATAAAGAAACTCGAAAGGCGCCATCTTAATGGTGCTCTGGTAACTGTTGTTGTAAGCGAACTCTACTAGTGGCAACAATTCTTCCCAATGCTTTTGTTGGTCCATCACATACATGTGCAACATGTCCTCGAAGGTTTGGTTCGTTTGTTCAGTTTGTCCGTCAGTATCTTGATGATACGCAGTACTAAAGTTAAGTTGGGTTCCCAAGGCCTCTTGGAAACCCGTCCAAAATCGTCTAATAAACACCGATCCTCGATCAAATATGATCTTCTTAGGCACGCCACGCATCCTCACAATCTCATTAATGAAAACTCTCGCTATGTCAGGTGCCTGATAAGTTGTACGCATAGGAATAAAGTGAGCACTCTTCGTCAAAGTGTCTACTACTATGAAAATCGAGTCATGTCTCCTTGTTGTCAGTGGAAATCCAACAATAAAATCCATCGAAATGACCTCCCATTTCGATTCCAGAATGGCATGTGTTTGAAGTAATCCCGCTGGGTGTCAATGTTCATCCTTTACCTGCTGATACTCTAGACATCTGGAAACATAGTTGACTATGTCGGCCTTCATTTCCTTCCAAAAAAATAAGGGTTTAAGGTCTTCCCTCATCATCATGACTCTTGGGTGAGCCATGTAAACTTCTCTATGAGCCTCGCTCAGGATCAACATACTCAACTCGTCATTTGGAGGTACGTAAATCCGACTTTTAAACCTCAATAAACCATCGCTATCAAATGAATATCCCTCATATCATGGTACCATCATTGCATTTTGTCCGATAAAACCCTCAACCTCCTTGTACCAGTCATCGTCATGCTGTAAAGTGAGAATCTTCTCACGTAGATTCGTCTGAAGTGGCAACACCGAAAATATGAGTGGCCTCTGACTCAAAGAATCCTCCACTCAGTTCACTGTTCCCTTTATGTAAGTAATCTCGAAGTCATACTCGCTAAGCAATTTCGACCAACACCGTTGTCGCGCGTTCAGGTTGCTTTGAGTAAAAATGTGTTGTAGTCCACCATGATCAGTGTTTAGTTCAAATTTTCACCCAACAAGGTAGTGTCTCCAAACCTTCAAGGCATATACGATGGCTAATAACTCCAAATCGTGTGTCACGTAGTTCTCCTCATGCCTTCTCAGTTTCCTCGAAATGTAAGTGATTACTCGTCCGTCTTGCATCAGGACTCTGCATAAGCCTTCCTTTGATGCGTCTGTGCATACCAAGAAGTCTGCGTCCATGTCAGGGACCTTTAGTACTGGTGTTATTGTCAAAAACTCTTTAAGCCTCCGAAATGCTTTCGCGCATTTCTTGGTCCAAACAAACTTCTTGTTTTTCTTCTGCAATTCCGTGATCGGATTTTCTATCTTTGAAAATCCCTCGATGAACCGTCGATAGTATCCTTCTAAACCCATAAAGCTACACACTTATGTGACATTCATCGGCGCAAGCCATTCCATAATAGCCTCAACCTTGGCTGGATCCACGACGATGCCTTCACCAGAGATGACATGCCCTAAGTAGTGAATCCTCGACTGATAAAAAGAGAATTTGGACAAATTCCCATACAATTTGTGCTCTTGCAGACACTGTAGTACCAAGCGCAAGTGCTCATCATGCTCCTCCGTCGTCTCAGAGTAGATCAAAATATCGTCAATGAATACTTCGACAAACTTGTCCAAGTACTCACAGAACACCCCATTCATCAGGCTCATAAATACTCTTGGGGCGTTTGTCAGCCCAAACGGAAAAACCGTAAACTCGTAATGTCCAAATCTCGTCTTAAAGGAAGTCTTAGGGACGTCATCCTCCTTGATCCGCAACTGGTGGTACCTTGATCGAAAATCGATCTTGGAGAACACCGTCGCACCGTTCATATGATCAAGTAGATCCTCAATTCTTGACAAGGGATATTGATTCTTGATCGTAGCCTTGTTCAGTTTACAGTAGCCAACGCAAAGCCTCCACGATCTGTCCTTCTTCTGAAGGAAAATAACAGGTGCACCCCACGGTGACACACTAGGACGTATTAGTCCCAGGTCCAGCAACTCCTTCAGTTGCATTTTCAACTCTTGCAACTCCGGGGTCGACATTCGATATGGCGTTCTGGCTATCGGCTCGGTCCCCGGTTTCAGGTCTATGGTAAACTCCAAATCCATTTCCAACGACATCCTAGGTAACTTCTCTGGAAATACATCTACAAACTCCTTCACCACCGGAAGGTGTTCTAGACCTTCCGCTACTCCCTTTTCATTTAGTGCAAGGATCGCATAAAGCTTGCACCCCTTACGCATACTTTTCGGTAAATGCAAGGAAGAGACAAACCTCAAGGAAACTCCCTGGTTTTGTCCTACAATCACACGTCTTTGTCCTTCATCATCAACCAAGCTCAACCATTTCTTCTTACAGTTGAGTATCGCCTCATGCGATTCCAACCAATCCATACCGATCACGACGTCATAAGATCCTAAGATGGTGACGTACAGGTTGACCCTCGTGACAAACTCTCCCAAGTTAAGGGCATAGCTCGTAACTTTTCCTCCAACCTTCTGTTTGGCTCCTGAAGCCATCTCTACGAAGCTAAACTCGTCCTATTCAACTACCTTTACCTTAATCCTTTTTAGCGCTGCACCAAAAATGAAACTCTCAATAGCACCTAGGTTTATCAAAATACTAAGGGTCTGGTCAACAACAATACTTGTCGTCTCGAGCACAGTCTACTGGTGCTCTCCCTGGTTATTATACACCCCTGCATGTATCCGATGGGCCTTGCCCATATCTCCCACTGTGGTGGGTCCGGCTGATCTGCACGCTCTGGTCCTCTCCATAGGACAGTCGTGCTGGTAGTGTGGCTCCCCACATGTTCAACACCCTTTCTTTGGCCTAATAGTCCTGGTACCTGAAGTATAAGAGGATAGCCCACTAGCCTGGAACCCTGGTCTGTTATGTTGAACAGGCCTGATCTGCTGCTACTGCGAGCGATGTTGTTGCTAGTGTTGTGGTCCCCGATAAGGTGTCCACTGCTGAGGCGACAGTCGTCGAGATGTAGTGAAATTGGATCCCCTCTGGAAGCCACAATATCTTGGTGTATGTCTCGTTGGTGTCTGGTGCTGCTGTGTCCCAGACGAAACTTGCTCTACTCGTCTCGCTAGAGTCCTAGTCTGACCCCAACTGATAACCTCCTCCTCTGCTATGAAGGCCTTCTAGATGACATCATGCAAGGTTTAAGGCATCAAAATCCTAACCTTTTCATGCAGGTTTCCATTAAGTCCAAACACAAACCTATTGACCTTAAGTTTTTCTATGTTAAGGTGCAGAGCATACTGGAGAAAATCCATAAAACGTGCCTCGTACTCGGGCATTGTATGACCTCCCTTTCGTAATGTGTTGAACTCATTGAGTTGACGCTCAACGAATTCCTCTGAAAGGTACCTCTCTCAGAACCATTCCTCAAACAGTTCCCATGACACATCTTCGACGACCATGTTCAGCTATGGTAGGAGCGTCTTCCACCATAGAAGAGTGCTCCCCTTCAGTTGAAAGACCGCCATGCAAACCTTCATGTTGGAGGTATAATCACGAAGTGCAAAGCACATCGCCATGTTCTCCAACCATGCCTCGGTGGATGTGCCATCCGAGGAACCAAAGAACTCGAGAAATTTGACCTTCTCAAGTTCACGGTGAATGCTACCAGTAACAGCTGGTGCACGCAGTGGAACCTCAGCGGGTGCCGGTGCTCTGGCCTCATCTCTGTCCAAATGGATGATTAGTTCCTCGGACATGCGCTAGAAATATCTCATCATCCCAACCACGTCGCCAACTACTATCTGTTCCTGTCCGAGAACCTGCTCACCTCCCTGGGGGTTAGATCCCTCAGGCATGGATGCTACTGGAGGCGTCACACCTCCTCCCCTAGAAACCCGTCATCTGCCTCTGCGGCGTCCTCTAACCATGATTACCTACACACACACAATCAACTCGATCAACAACAGTATAATCAAATCATGTTAACGAAAGTTGTAGCGTTCCCAAGTCGCGGGTCGAACCCGCTCTAATACCATATGTAACAAACCTCTCGTTCGTCACGACGACAATCCTCATCTAACAAGTGCAATTTTTTTTTCTATTTTTAAACGTGTGTGCGCGTGTACAAGAGAAACAACACATTGGACTCTGCGTTGCCACCCAACGACGAACAAGATGCAAACCACGACGAACACAACAAGACGACATAAGATGTGCCACAAGTAACTGCATGCATTAAACGACAATCAATCGACTATAAATAAGACTGACTACCCATCCATCCTACCCTACAGTGGTTAGGACCTCCAAGACACATAAGCAATGCTCAAGCCCAGGTTCCCATCGATTTTAACCATTTAAGGTCTCAGGGCTGGCAACTGTTCTGAGGAACATGGAGGTGTCTATGTTCCACCCGACACAAGCAGAGCAAGCACACAAAAGTTTACAACCCAGTACAACATTACCTAAAAAAAAGGGCTACAATCTATAAGTGTCTTAAGGCCATTCCAATGCGCAACTTTAGATCATAAATCATCATCAAGGTACTCTCTAAAACAACATTCAAGGGACCTTGTTGTACAAGTATGAACTTCGACTCGTTTAACATTTAACAAGGAAATTAGTCATTAATTATAATCGTAAATACAGAGAATAGTTATAATTGTTAGTTAGCGCAATAATTAAAAATTAATCCTTAATTATAGATCAATAATTAACGAAATATCCTAAAATCATTTGACGCAAACATTGTAAAATTTACATCAACATTCATTTAATGATCTAAACTTATAATTCGATAGACAATAATTAGGAACCAATAATTGTAATCAACAACGTAGTGATCATAAATCCATAATTAACGCAATATTCAAAAATCTTTTATCACAACATAATAAATTAACATTAACCTTAACTCAATGAACTAAATTTATAAATTGGTAGCCAGTAATTGTGAACCAATAAAAAACGCAACATCTCAATGATTATATATCCATAACTGATACTATATCCTAAAATCAATTAACGCAAACATTATAAATAATCATTAACATTAACTTAAACGATGGAAATAAAAAAGAAGATCTTAAGAAGTACTTTTATCTACAAAATAACAATTGTTACAAGACCATTCTCCTTCAATTAGTTCATATAAAGTATAAATATTCTATGGAAAGAAATTAGTACTATTCCATTTTAACAATAGAAGATAAGACAACTTTATATAACCACCTTTCCCCCTTTTAAAACTCGTCTTTAATCAAACAAGAACCATTATTATAATTAACTCTAGATTTCTCCACTATACACTCTTTAGAGTAAATAA
>ML834604.1:17945-28354 GCA_009831015.1 Picea engelmannii | reverse complement strand
TGGATTAGTGCTAGGTTAAGTGATTAAGGATTTAAATTGCTCTTGTCAAATGTGGTAAAGATGGATTGTTTAAGGTAACATTATTATAGGAATCATCTCATGATGGAATGTAAGGAGGTATAATGGAAGGAAATTGACATGCATCTTATCTTATTAGAGGAAATGAGGTATTATTTATTTAATCATTTAAGAAGAGTTTATTCTTTAAAATATTATTTAAAGAAAGGAGGCATTCTTTGTATATCCATTTAAGAAAGGATTTATTYTTTTACTAATTCATTTAATAAAAGGATTTATGCTTTTAGTTATTTATCTAGACAAGGGATTTATTCTTTTTATGCATGTATTAAAGGTGGGTTGTTTAAAGTAATCATGACCTGGTATCTTGCTTTTAATTTGTTCAACCCTTAATGTAGACAGATTCTAAATGCTAAATTAATATGTGCATGTTGATTAATTGAGTTTTTAATTGATTCAATACTAGCATAAAGATGCATTCAGCAAATGGATTTATGACCCGCCTTTAGGACGGAAAACTACATAAACCTAGAACGGTTCAGTGATCAGTAGTTGGCGTCCATTTAGATCTTAGAAGGGATCTATAGCCAGGTTTATTGGTTGGGTAGTTGTTGAGGTGGTATCTAGCTTACGCTTTCCTATGAGGATGGTCGTCCCTTAACCCTTATCGTACTTGGTGGTAATCTTTTCATTCCTTGGTCTTCTTGCATCGGGCGGGAGGTAGACACCCCTTGTAGACTCAGTATATAAGGCGGTGGGTGTGAGACATTCCTATGTAAGGAATCCAGTGCCATATCAAGAGTCTCGGGCCCTTTAAAGGCAGGGTTTCCACTCTTGTGACACACCTGACGGAGATTTCTAGTTTCTGCCTGAGCAGTCGGCCAGGAGCCTATCTGACCTTCTCTCTCTTCGGAGCAGAGAACTAAGATTAAACGCCCTGTTTTTCTGTGTAGAAATAGTACAATCCACTACTATGGATTCTTCCTGATGTTAGTACCGTGCATAACCCAGTGATCGTTTATTGCTTGCAGTCGTCTGTCGTGCACCTTAAGCCTTCTGGTTGCGATCATCGTGGTTGCATCTTGTCGGTGTCAGTCATCAAATGGTTTCGTAGATTCAAGCTTGTTGTCCCTTTTTCATGCACGCACACATCTCTAACAAAAAAAAATAAATTTGCACCTGTTAAAGAGTTGGTGTCGCAACGAGGAGGGTTGTTACAATACTTAGCCAATTTTTTAAATAACACTATGGGTCCACGGGTTCGTTCACATTTCTTCACATACTCTCGATCCTCTGCTCCACAATGTCTTGATATTTTGTCATTTTTTGATATTTATTGTGGTGATGTTGTGTATGAGGTATCTTCCACATTGACTTATTCATGTATACTATATGACATGGCATCAATATGTGTCTAGACATGTGGCATTACATTTGGAATCTGTATAGCTTCTTATTATGGCACTAACATGGACTCTCTTTGATGTGGCACTCATCTAACTGGATATGTGGCATTGATGAGGTTGCTATCATGGTGCTAACGTGGCTTAGTTGGCCCACTGGGTATAGGGCCCTAATCCTTTGATCTTAGTTGTTGATTTTTTAAGAGGAACAATCATGGTTTAACCAATTCTGGGTCGAATGTTCTCCATGAAAAAAGTTAACTTCGCACAAAGGTTTTTGTGACTTTCCCATTTTCATTCAAACTAAGTGATAGAATATTTTCATTTTACACCCTTTGAACACACTTTTCATTATGAATGTGGGATTGATCCTTTATCAATTCTTCAATAAGACCACTGAGATATTTCCTTGTTAGGATAAATACGTGTCCAGGATTCTTTTATACTCTCATACTATGATCACTCATCTATGCAGTCAGAAAAATTCTTCATCTAGAATAAATTCCTTCGAATCCCATTCACATTTCTCTTATTCACACACCAACATTTGTACATAATTCTTGCAACTCGAAAACTCTCTTCTCTCTTCTTCCTCTATCTGTTCCAATTCATATTATGGATGGTTCTTATATTGTTCTAATTCAATTCTCAGAGTCTCCCCCTATCCGATCTCGTTCCTTGTTTTATTCAGGTCATTTCATTCTTGTTTCTTTTATTCACACATAGTAGATATGCATAAAATCATTAACAAAATGCATGAATTCATTCATAGTCTTCCCCTATCATTGAAAACAATCAATATACCCTTGCATGTTATATCAATGACATCCGTGACTATCACAGATGTCTACCATTAACATAAATGACAACACAATTTCCAACAAACTCCACATTTGTCATTGATGGAAACACTTGGTTATTTTGGTGCTCCTCTACTTTTTGCACGTCTCTCTTTATGAAAATATATCCCTTTCTCTATACTCTACCCTTTGACACCAATAAAAAAGACATTTTCTCCCCTTTATACAATACTCTTCATTTTTTTTCTTTGCAACCAACATCCTTCATATTTTCACAGCTCTCCCTCAGCTTGTTCTTCTTCATTAAACTTTCATTACATCCTATCTTTTTATTTGCAGTATTATTTTGGAAAAATTCAACTTCATTGATATCCTTTTGACATAATTAGTCACTTCATACACTCAACCACAAAGGATTATATCGACATATTGAGCTACCAACATTACATCTTTATTTTTCAACTACATTTTCTTCCAATTAGTTGGAGTGCATAATGAAATGGGTCATATCTCTACTTGTTGTGATCAATTATTTATAATTTTGGATATTTCCTTGCATTATATTTTTTTTTTCCTTCTGCAACCTATCACTTCTCCTCGTTCTTTTATTCTTGAATATGTTGTACACCTTCATATATTTTAAGGGCCCTTTGAACTTCTATTTTTCATCATGTTAATCTATTTTTGCAAGCAACTCCAACATTCCTTCATGCTCTTATCTTTCCCAAAACTCATAGTATATTTGTCAAGGGTTTCATCTTGTTTACTTTCTTTGAGAAAGTGGAGCTTCTTCTTCATCATCCTTTCTATTTCTATTGAACTTAGAGGTTTATTCTTATGTTATATGTATCTATACATATGCTCTTTGAACTTGTGACGGGAAGTTTTCTATCATGATAATCACATTTAAGGTTGCCACATGTACCACAGAGATGCCATAATATTGTACATAAACTTTCTTCAACATTACCTTTGTATAGGATTTTCTCATGGGAGACTTCCTTTTTTTTTTTCTCTACTTCAAGTCATATCCCACTTTTCATTATAACTTAACCAATTTTTGGAACTTAGTCTCCCATACCTCCATCATTTATCCCCAAGTGTGTTGGATTATTTACTTGGTTGATCAACTTTACGTGTTTGAAGGCTCTTTTTGACATCTAATTTTGTGATTTCTTAAACTGGTTGCAATCACTATCATCTTTCTCTTATCAACATTCTTCTGCCATCATTTAAGACTAGTTCATTTTCCTTCAAAACAAAATCAGTGTTAGCTTCAGAATCTTCTCCTACATGTCCCATTCTTTCCAAACGTATATCCTTATCATTTGAGTTATCATCTTATTTATCCTTCTTCATCAATTTCTCATCAGACATATTTTCAAGAAATCGTTTGTCTCACTCATTTTTATGGACACAAATTTTACATTCATTGGTCCACTGATTATCTGACTTGAGAATTCATTTTGTGCTATGAGTTTAGTCTACATCAACATGCATGTATTTTCTTATTTTTTGTAGTATATTTCTTTTGTTTGGTGATGGGATTTTATTCTTTGTTTTGTGAATATCAATATGGTTCATAATTGTCCTTATCTTATTTTTCTTATTTTATCATCCATACCTTTTGGTACCATGTCTAGAAAACTATGTCAAGTTGCTTCTACAATCTTGAGCTATGTGTCCATAGTTATTGCATTTGTAATATTCAACATTGTAATGTAGGGAAGAAAATGGATTGTAGTTTCTATCAATAGGCCTACCACAATATCTAGGCTTGATATCCTTTTAATTCTTGTGATAACTTCTACATCTATTTGTCATATGATTATTTCCTCCATAAGCTCTATAATCTATTGTCTTATGACCAAAATTTTTGCAAGAAACAATAAGTCGAGAAAACAATTTTGGTAACTAGTTGTGAAGGGTATTCTTGATGGAGAAACTCTTTTGAACTCGTCCTTATATTCCTTGAATGAAGGATTGCTCTCTTGTTGGATGAAGTTTCTTTCTTTCCTATTGGAATATTTAATAATATTTGCATATCTTTCCAACTTCTCCTCAATTTTCACTCCAGGTGACTTATAGCTTGTATTTTCTTCAAGGGTTTTCTAATTGTAGTCATAATGAAGACCTATATTGATAGATAGTGACCTTTGAAAACTAAGAACATTATCCAAAATTGAAGTAGTCTTTTCAAATTTTAATTTTGTATTGAGTTGGTTGTCTCTCTATTATATTTCTTTTCTTAAAGAGGTAATTTCTACTTTATGTTTCTCACAATGTTGTTCCTTTTATTTTAGATATCTTTCTATCAATTCATTTGTTACTTATTCTTCTTCAATATGCACCTTAATTGATTTTTCTTTTTCTTCAAGTATTTATGACAATTGTTCCTTCAGTAACATACTCCCTTTTTTTAAGCATTTTGATTTCATTTTGATCACAAGTAAGTTTCCTTTCAGGCTCAACCTTCTCATCTTCATATTTTTGCAATTCCTTTTGCATATTTTTATTCTTTTTTTTTAGTCTATTTGTTTCTTCTAAGGTAAAAATTTGTTCTACTTCTAGATCCTATTATGTCTCACTATCAATGTCATTAGAAGAGATATTGTCCTCATTGGTATATAGACTCTTTCTTTGTCTATAGGACAATATGGAGTCTTCTTTTTCATAACATCATTTAGCTACAATGTGTCTTACTACTCCACAATAAATACATTTCAAAAGAGGCTTACCTTTGAATTTACATGATCCTTTGTTGGGATTCCTAGAAAATCCGGCTTCTTCAACATATGATTCACTATTTTAGTTGTCTATTGTTTTTTTTTCTTCCGTTATTCTCTTATTTGGTGCTTTGAGAGTTGCTTCCTTTTGTGTGATTTTTTTTGTATCTGAATTTTGATTACTTTCATATTATTGATCAATTTAGAATTTCTTTCTATGACTATGAGGAGAGATTCCTTTGTGTAAATATCGTGTGTCTTCTCCCAAATATCTTTATATGATTTACATTTTCCCATTTCAATTTTCTTCAAATCAATTAAGCCACTCAAAATGACATTAATTTCTATTGGATTATTTTCACTTCACTCCTTTGTAGTGCATCTATTGATTGAGATTTTGATGGTGTGTAACCAGTGACAAACGATTTCTAGACATCATATCCCAATGCCTCCAGATATGTTTTAATTATTATTCTCTACACTACATTGTTTGTTCCATCAAACAAGGGGACTTCATTTGTGAATAAGCCTTCTTGTTTATCCATTTCTACTACAGGGATTCATCCTCTAGTGGTTAGCACGTTTTGAATGAACCCACTCTGATACCAATTGTTGGCATGTATACTGAGAGGGGGGTTGAATCCATACACAAAATGCTTTATGTTTTCTTACAATATTTATCATTGTGTTACTTTACAAAATATACCATTTAATGAGAAATAAACATCCATTCAATGCATATTACATAAAGGTTTAACGTGGAAACCCAAATGGGAGAAAACCAAAAATAAATTATTTTATTAAATCATATGCACAAAACCAGTACTACAATGTTTACAGGGATCAACCTACAGGAGATTCCAACCACCTTAGCTGAGAAACAACTCAACACTTTCTATAGGCACCAACTTACAGTTGTAGTATTTGCAGGCACAAACCTATGAGAAACACCAATCCTCTTAGTTGAACATCAACTCAACAATATGTAGGAACCAATTCACTGAAGAAACCAATCTCCTCAATTTGTCAATAATGTCAAATATTATCTTTCCCTCAAGACTTCACTTGCATAAGTTTGTTTCTCTATCTCCATTCTCGCAACACATTCCTTCAGTTCACAATCTACTTGATTTTAGAATTTCCTTAGACCTTGCATCCCCCAACCACTCTTAAATGATTACATTATATTCCTTTGTTTCTCTTCCATTATCATGCCTCACATACTTAGAGCTTCTCTTTTCATGATTCACACATTGCCTCACATTTAACATTCTTCCTCTTTTGGTTCTACAAACTCAGAACACCATGGTATCCCATACTTTGTTCAATTCTCGCACATCTTCACACACACAAAAAAATAAAAATTCAAGCAATGATATTTATATAGTCTATGCTTCCATGGATTTGTCAACATAAAAAAATATGTCCTTGAGGTCATCTCCAGATATTTTCAAAACCATGGTTATCACCATTCCTTTCTTTATTCATGTTACAAACCTTGACACTCAATATCCATCTAATGTAGCCTTGATTTGATCTCAACCGTTGATATTTTTTATTCTATGTCTAATGAAACAGAGAGAGGACCTCATTTCTCAACACCCATTGGATCTAGTTCCTAATCAATTCTCATCCATTGATCTCTTTTTATCACATTGGGGCCACTTGGTCTTCATCTTACAACCACCATCTGATCAGATCTCATATTCAACCTCAACCATCAATCTAATTCTCTACCCATAAAGACACACAACACAGAACTCATCAGTCATCTGCCTTCTAATCCATTCCTTGAGTTTATCTTGACCATTGTTTTGTTTATGCACCATCCAAATACAACATGCAATCGTTGTTTGATCATATTCTTAATTGAATCTCAACTGTTGATACAGTTTTATTTGGATTAAGTCACTATCTTTGATCTACTCACTCACCACCTAAACACATAAAAGATACTTGACACATAACAACCATCCAATATGGGCGTCATATTGATCTCAACCATTGATCTAGTTCTCACATAGCTTAAACCTTCCACTCATAGCTACCATAAGATGAGATCTCTTATTAACCTAAGTTGCTGATAATTTATTCTAAACAAACTTTCGCGGCCTCCAAAATACAACATGAAGTTCTGTTGCACTTATTTTTCATCTATACTTAGAAGCATTTCACTGCGGGTTTATGAAATTTGCATTCAAACTTTTGCGGCCTCCAAAATATGTGTTTGTGTTCCTCCACACTTATTTTGCACCCAATAATAGACAATTTCTCACAATTCATTATCCTCTATGATATCTCCATCATCCTGATTCATTATTGACACTTAGTTAATTTTCGAGTTCTTACTGAGCATTGTGGGCCTATGGAATTTTCCCTATTCACATGTCTATGACAATGATCTTGTTTTTCAGACCAATTCCACATACTTAGAAAATTTCTCATAACTCACCATGATTTTTTATGCATCTCCATCCGGCTGATTTATTATTGGTACTTAGTCGGTTTTTCAAAATCTCATTGCGGTTCAGTGAGACATCAAATGACTAATTCATCATACTTATCCAATTTTTGACATATCTCCATAGGTCTTCTTGTTCTCCCTCATTTATTCACATACTCTCCATTCTCTATCACTTCATTATCACTGTGATGTCTTGATACACAGTCATTTTTTAAGATCTATTATACTAATGTTGCATATGGGGTGGATTATTCTTCATGTACATACCATATGACTTGGCATTGATACGTGTCATGACATGTGGCACTGCACTTGGCATCTGCATAGGTTCCTGTTATGGCACCTATGTGGAATCCCTGTGGTGTGACTAACTAGACATGTGGCGATGATGATGTTACTATCATGGTGTTGATGTGGTTGAGCTTGCCCATGGAGTATTGGGATGTTGATTTCAGAGATGAACACTTGCAATGTTGATTTCAGAGATGAACACCTATGATTTGATCGGTTATGGGTCGATTGTTCTCCATGACAGAAGATAACTTCACGCATAGGGTTTAGTGACTATCCTATTTTAATTCAAAATAAGTGATAAAACATTCTCATTGTAAACCCTTTCAACATGATTTCCCCAATGAATGACATCGGATAAATCCTTTATCACCTATTTACTAAGACCAACGAGATATTTCTTTGTCAGGATCAATATGTCTCTAGACTTCGTCTATGATCAAGGACTGTGATCACTCATCAATGCAGTCACATAAATTATTCTTCTAGAATCATTCTCCTTCAAATCCCATTCACATGTCTCTTATTTGTAGAGAGAGGTTTATAGTGTTTCCACATTATTCTTGCAACACTCTACTCTCTATTCTCTTCTTCCTATGTCTAGTCCAATTCGTATTCTGGATGTTTTTTGGTTCAATTCTTAGAGTCTCCCATGTCATATCTAGTTCCTCAATTTTTTCAAGGTCATTTAGTTTCTCTTACCTTTATTCACAGAGAGTAGCTATGAAAAATATCATTAACATGACACATGTATGAATTCATAATCATTATCCCCCTTCTCTATGATATCAATGACATCCATGAGTGTCAAAGTCATGTCTACCTTTGACATCAATAACAACACAATATCCAACAATTTGATACTTTATAAGCCCACCTTCGCTTAAGAGACCTCTTTACTTTACCTAGAAACCCCACTAATTTCTTGTTAAATTTTATCTCTTCATTTGGATTGTTCTAAATATTATGCAACGTATGGGAAAGATGGGTTAGGTAGGCTCTGAACTGATAAATTGTGAAGCAAGAAATGCAGAGAAAAAGAATAGAGAAAAAATAGGATTCAATATATTCATAATGTATGGAGAAAGTACATTGAGAAGAGTTAATGAAGAAGTATTGTGCAAGAGGAAAATAACTGAGCTAATTAGGCTCAAGCAAATCAAGAAAAGAATGTACAGCTAGCCAGGACAACTGACAGTGTACAATTAGCCTATTGAAGTTACCTTATATTTAGTACTCCCTCTTAAACTCAACAGTTACAAACATCAACACTGATTATGCCCAAGTGTTGTCTCTGAAAATCAAAAATAGATTTTTCCAGTGGCTTTGTGAAGATATCTGTGAGATAATCTCGAGAACCATAGAATTGGAGTGCAATGTCACCATTATTGACGAGCTCATGGATGAAATAAAAGCAAGTGTCAATGTCTTTGCTTTTCTTGTTAAACATATGATTTTTGGATAGAGCAATTGCTGAGGTATTGTCACAGAAGATAGGAGTTGGATCCTTTTATGTATGTGACATATCTTTCAATATTCTTCTCAGCCACAGAACTTGACAAAAATCTGAGGTAGTAGTGACATACTCTGTCTCTGCAAGAAAGATATTGATACAATTGGTTGTTTCTTTGATGTCCATGAGATCAGGTTTGTGCCTAGGTGAAAAACATGTCGTGAGGTGCTTTTCCTGTCATCTAGGTTGCTTGCAAAATCACTGTTTCTATAACCAGAAAGTTGATTACTATCATATTTAGTGTACCATAATCCAAAATTGAGAGTTCCTGCAATATATCCCAGAATCCGTTTCACCATTTTCCAGTGAAAATCTTTGGGGGATTCCATGAATCTGGAAAAAAGGCTAGCTGCATACATAATATCATTCCTGGTTGTTGTAAGATACAACAAACTGCCTACTAAACTTTTGTATAGGGTAGGGTCCATTGTAGTTCCTTCATATTTCTTGCTCAATTTTGTGCCTAGAGGTATAGGGGTTTCTGCTGGATTGCATTCTTCCATGCGAAATCTTTTGATGATGTCTCCTGTATTCTTTTTCTGACAGACAAAAATTTCTTTGGTTGATTGATCAACCTCAATCCCCAAAAAGTATTTCATGATGCCAAGATCTATCATCTCAAACTCAGATTGCATGGAATGTTTAAAACTTGTTAACTCAAGATTTCCAGTATATATCATGTCATCAACATATAAACATACAATCAAAATTTTACCATGCTGATCAGTTTTGGTGTAAAGAATTGGCTCATTTTGACTTCTGCTGAAACCACTTTTGATCAGATAAGTGTCAATTCTATTGTACCAAGCTCTTAGAGCTTTATTTAAGCCATACAAGGCTTTCTTCAACCGATATACTTTGGCTGGATACTCTTGGACTTCAAATCCAGGTGGTTGGTTGACATAAACTTCTTCTTCTAAGAAACCATTCAGGAAAGATGACTTGACATCCATCTGGTATACTTGTCATTTATGTTGGGCTGTTATGGCCAATAAAGTTTTGACAGTGTCTATCCTTGCTACTGGAGCAAAATTTTCACCATAGTCAATACCAGGTTGTTGTGAGAATCCTTTGGCAACAAGTCTTGCCTTGTGTTTTTCGATCTGCCCTTTTTTATTAAGTTTAGTTTTGTAAACCCACTTGACTCCAATACTTTTCTTGTGACTTGGTAAATAAACAAGATCCCATGTCTTG
>ML834603.1:34314-68929 GCA_009831015.1 Picea engelmannii | reverse complement strand
CAGTGTGGGCTACGTCCACCAGAGAAATTGTCAGGTCCTTCCTTTATTATTATCCAGCAAATGAAGGGATACAACCTACAACAAAACCTGTTGTAACTTCCTCTTCTTTCTCTCACAGTCTCCTCTCTCAGAATACAATATTCGTCACCATCTATAGCTGCAATACATTTCCCTCATAAAAGAGGGTTGCCTTCTAGGGCAAAAAACCCTAACATAATCTATACCGTTAGATCTGTGACCTTATAATGAACGGTCCAGATTTACAATGAAATTACAATATACTTTTACAAGGCAATTTTTGCTTCGGGGGCTTCGCCCCCGAACCCCCACTTGCCCCCAGACCCCGTAGAGGGGGTACCCCCCCTCTGCACTCCCCCGCATGGAAGAGTGTACATACTTATGGGGTGTAAATACTTCATGGGGTATAAACATGACTGAAAGTAAAAGACCTCTAAATCAAGAAGTTAATCAGGCTCCACAACCAACAATATCAATATTGTGGAACCTGTTTCAGCTTAGCTAGTCTCAATACACACAGGTTCTCTATTACTTATAAGCCCAATACTGACTGCACTATTCCCATAAAAATCTAATATCATAACAAGAGCTATGGGTACAAGTAAGCAGCTTGACTAGATTAGTACTAAGCCTAATGCTTATGTAAGTTGAATGATAACTAAGCTCACACGAGGTATATACACATTACAATAGTAATAAGGAGGATTCCATAATAAATATGACTAAGCTTACGATATAAGTAAAGGTTCATGGCTATGTGTATAAGGATTACAATACTAAGCTTAAGCTAGTCTAACTTTGATGGGTTTCATTACTATACTAATACATCGTGCTAGTATGATCGAATCGTAATCAAATAAGTATGATTCCCATAAGAGTGATACATGTTATAACTATGTGTAATAGACGTAATATACCAATACAGATACTGGGTTCAATGGGAAACAACATGGTAACATAAGAGATATGGAAACTATGATTACTAGTAATACAGGTGTTGTAATGAACAAAATTGTTTATCATTTACTCTAATTAATGGCATTAGTAATATATCTACCTAATGATCTCGTATTCAATTCAATTTGTTAGTGTTTTCCTATGGGAATTAAGTAACATAGATGTGCTATAATAGGTAATGGTAGAATAGAAACAACAAGTACAACATCAACTCTAAGCTCTTGTATAGGGGAAATGGCTAGAACCGTTAGCATTACTTAAGCTAGTATCACTTCTATTACTCACATGGTCATACAAGCTCACTATGATAGCTTCTCTATATGGGATACGACTTCAAGTGTTATTCTTAATCTCTACCTTATATTACCATAACTATGATGAGGTTTGTACATATGATAGTTATGTATGTTCTATAAAGGTTAGTGAATCATTACAAATTAGTTGAGTTTGGTTTATGTATATAAATCTACTAGTAGTGTTACATGTGTCATATTATGTTACAAGTACAGTATAACCATAATCACTAAAGCAGTGGAATTTGTTATCATAGCTATTACAAATAACAAGGGCATTTAACCTGTAATGATGATTACCAACCCGTTTGATCTATGTATTACTAATATACAATATCACATATTACACATAACTAGTATTAGTGCATTGTGAGGTTAGTCTCATTCCCATTAATCTATGTAATAAAATCAACAAAAGTAACATGTATCATGCTTATTAGTTACAGTCTATACTTACCATTATGTTATGGCATTACTACTGATTGATCTGAGTATTAAGCCCATAAGTATCTATAGATCCGCTTTGTGTTCATAAAGGTTAGATATGTCTATGATTACCGTTACTAAGCTGTAACATGTACAAAAGGTGATATAAGTGATATGTATAGGGTCAACTACTTACACCTAAGCTCTAAGATGAGATGCTTAGAACCTGTATAAATATGAAGTAATATGCAAATACTGATGATTACACTCTTCATGCTATCACTAGTAATCAATACTAATCAAATAACTGGAATGCTAGAGATCAGTGAATACAGTAACTTGAATATGACTTAGTACTACCACTTTAATCATAGTATCCATGTATCATAAGTTGCTTGATTTCCATTACTTGTAAGTTGTGTTTGACTTAAGCTGGGAATCAAACTAGTCGCATAGTAAGCTTCTACTTGTTCATACTATATTAGCATATCAAATATGGATAAACAATATTCCAACTTTCCCTTATTAATGACTATTGAGTTAATGGTAATTAGACTCCATCATAACTAGAGTAATTGAATACAAAGCTTGTACATGTTTATACTAGTTGATTTGATTATGCTAATAAGGCATTGTTACTATGAATGGTATAAGGCTTATCATAGAGCCTAACCTCTCAGTAAAGATGAGATAAACTATACGGGAAACATACACCCTAATAAGTAAGCTGATCAGAGTATAAGTACGACTAAGTTAAGTATGATCAATGCATATTATAAGCTAGTTTCAAACCAGTATGATTGATCTGAGCTATTACATGCGTTCAATGTATGAATGAGTCATATAAGGTAAAACAAGGAGAGTAGTATCCTATATGTTACATATTATGTAAATATTGTAATATCATGAAACTTGATCATTACACACAGGTCTAAGAGTTCTATTATGAACCAATGGTGTTGCCACAGGACTGGGTCCCTGTGGCCAACCCTATGGCCAAGCCGTGAGCACGCCAACGACTTCCCCCCCCCCCGTGGCCAAGTCACAGTACAATGGATTGTGACTTGGCCGCGGGGGCCCAACCCTATGGCCAAGTCATTGGCGTGCCCACGGCTTGGGTACATGGGCCAAATATTAACATAATTTAAATTAAAACAAAAACTAAAATATTAGTGGGAATTTTGAGCTTACCTGAAGCTTGGCTCGCCTGCCTGAAGGAGCACCCACCAACATGACAACACAACCTCCCAAATGAGCACCCACCAACACCAACACGACATCACGTCCGTGCCCACGACTTGGCTACAAAGGCCAAAATATAAATTAAAAAATAAAATTAAAAGAAAAAGAAAAACTAAAATATCATTGGAAAATTTGAGCTTACCTGAAGCTCAGCTCGCCTGCATGAAGGAACACCCACCAACACGATAGAACAACTGCCCAAATGAGCACCCACCAACACCAACACTCAGTCCCTTACACAACACAGTCCGCACCAACACTCAGTCCCTCACACAACACAGTCTGCGCCAACACTCAGTCCCTCACACAACACAGTCAGTCACAATCATAGTTGAGAAAAACTTTGCATTTTCGATTTTCGGTTAACATATAAGCAGTTTTTTGACTGAAAGAAGTTTTCGGCTGAAAGAATATTTCGGCCAAAATAATAGTTCGGCCGAAATAATATTTTGGCCGAACGATGTTTTCGGCCTAAATATCTTTTGGCCGAAAAGATATTTCCGGATGGAAAAAATCCATCCGACTAAATTTCTAAACAAAAATTGAGGGCGTTGTCATTGTACCATTCGATTTGACATTCCATAGTTTGGTCGAAAATTAGTTCGACCGAAATAAAAATCTTTCGGCCAAAAAATAATATTAGTTCAACTAAAAGAATGTTTTTTGGAATTTTGGATATGAGATTGTCACGAAAGTGTTACCCAGTTCTGTGAATTTACCCATGTCTAGTCACATGGAAGATAAACGATCTAGCATTAATCCAAGCAGGGCTTAGATTAAGTGCCTAGCGTGTTTGAAATCTAAGTGAGGATTCGTGTGTTAAGCGAGGAACCATAACTCTATTTAAAGGAGATTTTGGGCCCATGAATGAAGTATTTGAGAGTAGCAGAGTGCAGATCTACCATCAAAATTAATTCATTATTTTACACATATGGAATAACAGACCGAGAGGTCATCATTTTGGTATCAAAGTAGGAAATTTAATTTTCCTGTGTATTTGATTTCATATAGAATACCTTAAATGAATGGAGTTCATTTTGGTATCAGAGCACAATTATGCTCTGAAATTGGAAAAGGAAATCTGCAAATTGGCAATTGCAGAAGGAATATTGTGAAGATCAATGACATTGTATAAAGGATACAGAGAAAGAGAGAAATTTCATCAGAAGGAAGATTGTACGGATTGTGCAGAAAAGAAAAAAAATAAATTGGATATATAATTTCTTTAAGGACCATTGTAGATAGAGGCCATTCCAACCAAAGAAGCAGAGGAGACAAGATCTTAGGACAGATCTTGCAGGTAATGGATTTTATTATTTGAGATAACTCTGGTTAAGATGTAATTATGATTGTAGGTAGAAGCATAAGGAGAAGGAATGGTAGCAGTTATTGGCAGCCAATATATTTGTGACAGAGGGAGGGGGAGCAAGCAGAGCTCTGAAGTGAAGGAGAATTTTGTGGCAAAAGAACCTTACAACAAGGGATGTTGTAACACTTTCAACTGAAGGTTGGAAGTGAGGAGAATGATAGAATTTCTCATAGAGTGTGAGTAGGTGTAGAGCCAAAGAAGAGTAGGGGAATGCTCAAAAGGTTCCAATGGAGAGAACCAGTGATACCAAAAGGCCAAAGATAAAAAGGAAGTTTGGTGAGGTCTTGAGTGGTAGGTAGATGAGACCTGCTACAGAGGATTGAGGCAGCTCACAGTGAACAGGTGGAAGTTCACAAAAGGAGGATATGGAGATGAATACTGATGGTCATGACATAGGTTCAAAGATAATCCAACGCATGAGGAAAGAGGATTCCAAAGAAGTTGGTGTAAAGCATGAGTCAATAGGAGCTTGACGGAGAATTTACTAAGGTAAAGGAAAGATTTAGTATAGTGATGAAGTTGCTACAAAGAAGTGAAGAATATCAGAGATATGCTTGGATACTAAGGAAGAGAAAGGTGAAATGGCATATGTTGTAGGTGAAGCTGAAGTGCATATTGGATTCTCATATTAGAGAAGAAGAAATCATAGAAGTCGAGTACAAGAAGTCCTTGGAAACAAGACTAGTAGTTCACTTTTGTGAACCTAAGAAGGGAGTGATACTTGGAGAGGAAGATGAGGTTCAGATTGCAGACCTCATGGAGAGCTTGGATAAGGAGAGGATGCTAGAAGCATCTAAAGAGACTAAAAACTATCATTCTTTTAAAACAGATGAGTTGTGTGTGATTGCAGGAATTGCAGGTTATGAAGATAGGAAACCACTAGAAGTTGTCATAAAGGACAAAGGAGATGATGAATTTCCTCATGAAAGCATAAGAGAGAGACATATTCCGATTTTTTTCATGTTCGAGGAAGAGATATCATTTTCTCTTGAAAGCTATTAAAGAGGAATTTATGCATATTTACAAGATGTTGATGATGAAGTACATGGAATTTAAATTGGGCTATGCAAGGGTATAGTGATGCAAGTATGGAACTTGCCAAAGAAGAAATGATAGTGGATGAGGATGGTATTTAAGATCATTGGTGTACGGTCATGGAGGAATCCTTACAAAGAGGTATAAAATGTTTGCAACAAATTTTTCATTTTAATAAATTCCAAGAATAAAATTTGATTGAGAAATCATGTAGACTGAGCATGCAAATTAAGGATATGCAATATTTTTTGCATAAATTTTTACTTTGTGAGAACTATTCTCAAGAATACGAGGATAGACAAAGATGTGAAGAACAAGAGATGGAAACAACCATATAAAATTTTGTAATGATTTGCAATAGACAAATTGCAACAATGGTGTGTACCAACATAGGACAAGAGTAATCATTGAGGAATTATAGAAGCATTTGATAAATATTTCCAAGTGGAAATACTAGAAGAACAAGAACAACATGCCAATACAACTTACTGAAGGAAGCATAGATGTTGCAAAAAAACAAAGTAAAGTATGGGATCATGGAAGGTTGCAGGAAACAAATAGGCATAATCAAGGCAACAAGGCAAGTGATCAACGACATAAGGTTTGGGATCTAGGAGGACTCCAACAAATGAAGAATCATGATCAGGATATCATGAAACATTTAATCCTGGGAGGCTGATGCAAGAGCATTTTGTCTCTGAAACAACATTGTTTGACTAGACCTAAGGGGTCTTTGAATTAGTAAGGGAGTGGGTTCCCTAAGTTGAAATTATTTTAATTTTTATGTTTTATGGAATATAGAAGAATTTCCTAGGATATAAGTTTTTGACTTGAGATTGATTAATATGTAATTGAATCTTCCTTGTAATAAGATCTCGAGACTTTGTAATATTTAGAGACATCTTAGAGTGAGCTATATATCTCTTGAGGATTTTGTGGATCTAAAGTATCTTAGATATTTATTGAGTGAGGATTTTTAGGATCTGAACCAAATTATGGTATCAACATCCTTTGTAATTAAATTTGCAAGACTACGGGCAATAAAAGGGTGTATAGGCAGAGATAGAGAATAGGAAGAGTCTGAGTGAAGGCCAAGTGTGGCCAAAGGTCAAGTAAAGGCCAATTGAATGTAAATCAAGACGAAAGGCTGAGAGCCTTGTATAAACTTATGTATAAATATTTATAAATAGAATTATTTGTGTTTGAGGGTTGTCTTTATCACTGTTGAAATCAAATATCCCTTCCCTTGTGTGATTTTTCTTGTTTTGAGTAATTATAGTTCAGATCACACTCTTTAGAGTCGTGTTTGCACATTTCAAGGTTAAGTTTTATTAGAAACCCTCAATTCAGAGAAGGAAGGATCGGTGAATCTGATTAAGGATTGAATGGGTCAAGTTGACAACAAATTGGAGTGGAATCGAGGATAGATAGAGTTAGAATCCAACTCTGTGCACAAGCGATTCAAATGTTGAGTCAAAAACCTTCAAAGAATAGAGTCAAATAGTTTTGCAGGCGTATATGAATAGTGATTGTTGGATTGAGACAATGGAGTAATTGTGATCATTGATTTATGGGACCATGACTTCATTCGTGAGTTTATGTTTGGATGGATAGGAATAGAATCACAAAGAAGAGAAGATCCAATCATGACCGTTGATCACTGGAAGGATAAAAAACTGAGATCAATAGTCTTTCGGAGTGACTTAAGTTCTGAAACCCAGAGGTGATCATGATCGTTAATAGTCTAGATCAACGAAGGTCAGCATTTATCCTAGCTTTAGAGTCCGAACAGTTTGTTTAGAGACCTTTGGATTCTATGTACCGAAGTGCATAACTGTAGAAGTACTCTGATAGGAGTAGTTCGATCAACAACTGATATTGATTGGGAAATATAGATGAATGGTGAAGGAAGATGGTCCGACCAACAATGAAGATTAATTCACAATGATCCAGATTGATAGATCTGGAGAAGACACGTGCGTGTTTGTTATAACTGAACGATTCAGAATTGTTAAACAACAGTTTAGATTGGTGGAAGGGAGACTCCGACATATGCTCCAGATCTATTCGAAGTAATATATATCGATGCTATGGAAGTGACACTTGGCGAAAACTTATTAGTCATCGGAGTGGGACTATCAGAGTACCTAGCTGGAGGAAAATGAATCCTATCATCATTTTGTCTTCTAAATTTTCTTTGAAACGTATTAGTCATTCTGTCTTCTAAATTTTCTTTGAAAGTTATGAATCCTATAATCCAATTCTCTACATGTTAAATCATATGTGGTTTGTCTTCTTAGCATAGTCATTAGATGGAAACTGGATTCCGAGCTTCTGAAAATGGATTCTGAGCTTCTGAAATCAGTTTTAACTTCGGTTTATGGAGAATCTTCAAAGCTAGTCTTTGATAAGGATAAGGTAATCTGTGGAAACATAATCCATCAACACAACCAAGCACAGTAGAAGGCAATGATCACATGAAAGCAGTAATGCAAACCGATCATGTCATGAAGCAATGAACACATGAACAAAGTAATGGATAGAAATAAGAGAATCTGGAACATAATGAATGCATGGAAATAAGACAATGCGGAACAATCATCTAGTTGATACATACAATGGAACTTAGTTGACACATACAATGGAACTTAGTAGATATGGTGTTCCACATAAAGTGGTGGTTAATATCTTGTGACCTTTTGAAATATATAGAAATGTACCATAATGGGCATAAAGTGGCCTTTTTTTTAGTGGGGGGTTTATTAATTTGGAATTTTCTTAGTGGGTAGTTTATTAATTTGTTCACCTACACATGTTTTTCGTTTGGAATAGTTTCTATGAAATAATGATGTTGATGGTAGCAGAAGATAATTAAGTGTACATGTTATGGATGATAATATGATACTTTATGAGTAGATTTAAATTTCAATGGAGGAATAACAATCTCTTCATTTGATCGATTAATAGGATTTGGTTTTAATCTAAACATTATAATAAAAGATGAAAGAAAATTTAAAAAGTAAATATTGAGAAGAAAAATGAATGTAGGTAGATGCTTTATATCAACAACATCACCCTCACCATAGAATAACAATGTCACCCTCACCATAGAACAACAATGTCACTATGATTGACTTTCTTAGAGAGAAGAAGGATGAATGCAAATAATATAGTACACACGTAAAAAGAACCAATACCTTTTCCACACAAGAACATCCCCACCACTAGCAACCAAGAATAGGCTCACTACTAGAAACATTCTAGAAACTGCAAGGGTGAATGCAAGGAGACCACACAACATCGAGTAGAGGGCCAACATTGACAAGCATGACAATGGTGAATGCAAGAGAGCACAAAAAAATAAACAATTAAGAGGGGGACAAGTAGAGCAACAATAACCATGCACAAAATCATCCAACGAATCCAAATAGTTGAAAGGTGAATGAAAGAAATATTCCATTTTTTTTTCAAACCTAATAAGAAAGAAATATTCTCATTCAATCTTTTCCACATAGCCATAGAATATCTCAAGAAAAAAGAAAAAAAATGCATTCCAACATCGTTTCCTTAGAACAATAGCACCACTACTATCAACCATTCCAACCACTACTATCAACCATTCCAAATAGCATAGGAGTAAATGAAATTTAAAGCCTACACAACTTTCCACAAAGGGAAAACACTAACACAAAAGGAGAAAATATTAGAGGGAAACTCAAACGCCTTTTTCAACTTAGGAAATAAGGGAGGGAATATTAAAAATTCTCTATAATCAACATAGGGTAGGTAGGGGGGTGTCTGACTAGGCAATATCCTATCACGTGCGTTCATATTGGGGCTTTGAATAAAGGAAAACCATCAAAAATATATTTCCCCATAATAAGGGGGAAATGGGGTTTAACTATGTAACGCGATGATATATGTAATAGGGAATTTTCTTTATTGCATTTTTGCTAGAAGTAAGACTGGGGAGCATAGAAATGTTAGGGGATGTGTCCATGTCAATGAGGGTTTGGAAGTAAACTCAGGAGATAGCTTGAGAGCAATCCAAGATTAGGGTTAGTTGATGATAGTATTGGGTGGTTTTTGGGGTCATTATTCAACTCTATTTCCTTTGCTTGGGGTTTTTATGTGGAAGTAAGGGTGGTTATGCAACCTAGATAGTGATTTAATTCTCGTCATCTTTGGTTGAGTGATGTCTTCACCCCTCATCTCAATGGAGTAAACTCTTCTTCTCTCTATCTATGCATGTTGGCAGGATCCTAGTTTTGTGAACTCTTTTTTCTAGAAGAAACATTAGGGAGGGTGATAGAGTTAGTGGAGGGAAAAAATGTCAGCAAGGGTTTGGAAGTAGACTCGGGATCTATCTTGAGTCATGCCAAGATTATGATTACCATTGATAGTATCATGCATTTTTTAGGGTCATTGTTCCACTGTGCCTCCTTTGGTTGGGGTTTCTCGATGGAAGTAGTGGTGGGTCTATTGTCCAACTAGTGATTTTATTTTTTTCATCTCTAGCCGGGTGATGCCCCTACCCCTTATATCAATGGAGTGATATCTTCCACTTGGTATATATGCATGTTGGGATTTTCATAATTTCTTCCTAGGTTAGAATCGAGGAGGGTAACAATGTATAAATAATGATCAATTTAGGTTTTGTTTACAAATTGAGCACAAGGAACTTCAATTGTGATTTTGTTAAAGTAATTTAATATATTTTGATTTTGAAATGCGAGTAAAATAAATATCATAATGAAGGCTATAAAATTCAGCATGATTCATAACAGAATCCGTTGCTTCCTCTTTACAAACTTTTCCTCTATTACAAAGGTAGTCACAACATGTTGCAAAGTTCCAACAATGGTAGTAAGTGGAATTTTATTTAATTAAAAAGAAAAACCACACCCATAGATATTTTCATTGGCTCTTTTCCAACTCAAGTAGGGGCTTCCCTAAGGATATGATATGCTCTAAGTTATACCTAGGAGAACTCACTAAGTGAACTCTCCAAGATGCATGAATGAAAATACAATAAAACAATCGTAATCACTTCTTGAAATAGAAAGATGCTAATCTCCACATGTGCACCCTCCAAGAAGAAGCTCTAGAAATAGAAAAGGAGACCAATTATATGCATACAAAATCCATGCATGTGGCCCTCTAAGAGAAACATGCATTCCAAGAAAACTCTTCCACAACAACCTTCAAATAAAACAATATTCATGCCAATTCAAAGAGGTGAGGGCTCTCTCCAATAGAGGTTAAATGATGCCAAGTGTGGCTGAAATATATATGCAATAATGATGAGAGATAAACTAGGAGAGTCGTGCCCAAGAAGACTGTTCCATGTAACCACCTCAACCACCCACAATCAATAAAACAATATTCCTATGAAGTGCTCCCTAGGAAGAAGTGTCAAAGTGGTTATCCTAATCAATATGCTTGCCAAAACCATGTGTTTTTTCCAAAACCATTAACTAATTTCTCAATACCATGTGCACAATAAGGAGGTGACCTAGAGAGGTGTGCCAAAGTGGTTACACCCCTCATTAATATAATTCTCTCCCATAAAACCTCTCTGATGATGCTCAACCTTCCCAAAGAGAGCGATCCCTAAAGAAGTGTGCAGTGCTCTCCAACAACAATAAAATATAAATGCATGACTTGAAAAGTGTGCCAAAGAGAGGAGCACTCCATCAAAACCCATAAACTTAATCTAAACAAACCCCTCGAAGTGTGAAAAGGTGCAATGTGAAGTAGGGCGCTCAAGCAATTAGCCTCCAAGTTGTCAACATAGAGTCCAAAAGCGACTATAATTATTAAATCATCCTAAACATGTGTGCAAAAAGGTTAATAACCATAGTCCACATCCAATTAATCACTCCATGATTAAATCACCATGAATATGTGTTCCAATGAGGGGGTGCACTCCGTCAAGGTGTTGTATCATGCAAATAAAGTATGTTTTTTGTAGTAAAACTCCCACGTGATAACAACAAAACATAAGGCTCAAACTAGGGCATGTTGCAAACAAGTTATCATTACAACAAATAATACCATCCAACCTTAGGAAAAGGCTAGATCAACATAAATTCTCATGCATAATCTCATGTGCCCCCTTACCCCCTTATCTCAAGCTTAGTTAATTACACATCAATAAGAGTACATACCTCATTAAATACACCTCCCCCCTAAGTGATGTCTAGCAAATGTTATGATGTTATGTCACCTAGGAAAATCCCATCACAACTTCATATCATAAAAAATAAACATAGCAAAAGTACTAACTTCATCAAATATGTTCCATCACACATAGAAAACAATAAGAAAAGGACCATGTAGAACACCCCTTCCAAGTGACACCAATAATACAACATTGTCATTTAAAAAGTCACTAGGAAGCTCCAACAACATCACGAAACATCTACCCCCTAGCAACATTGTCTAACCACTTGGGGGGCTAGAACCATCAACCATGGACACGGTGTAACATCACCAAGATAAACTAGTATACCAAAACCACACCATGATGAGATAAGATGCTCCATAACAATCAAATGTGAAACCAAGGGTTGATTAATCAGGAAAGCACATGTGAGAAGACCATCTAACCAGTAAGCATAATCCCCAAACAGAAGCTCCTCAAACCAAAGATCTTCAATGTCAAAAGAAAAGAAGCTCAATGAAAGTGTTTCTCTCGAAGTCCATCAAAAGATCTATGGAACTAGCAACTCAATGACATGAAAATCATAAAACTTGATACAATAGCAGGTGTAACAAGGTATATCCACACTTAAACATTATCTAAAAAAAAACATTTAAAAAAAAAATAAAATTTGGCCCATTTTCAGCAATATTTTATGTTTAGTTTTTCTGAGCTAAAAATTGTTGGATATGCAGATTTAAGTGGTTAATTCTGTATACTCCTAGTGTCATAGGGGTTTACCAAAAAGCTGAATCCATTTTTGGCTTAAGAAATGCAATTTAAACAACAGAAAATTGTGATTTGGTGCAGATTTACATGACTAGATTCTGACCAAAAAAAATAAATATAGAACAGTTAAACAAATCCTTATAAAAATAATAATATTCATTATAATATTCTCAATATTATATATATCCACTATTTCTCTATCAAACAAACCACAGTAAAACAACAGCAAGCCCGAAGCGTACCATCTATCAAGATCATTGTTCTTAAAAAATCCGAATACTCCATAGAATTGGTCCAAAACACAATGTAATTTGTGTAGAACAAGACTATCCGTTAGAAATGGGTGGAGGGCTTAATTGTTTATGGATTCAGTAGCGTATTGCCATATTGGATATCACATTGCGTGAGGTTCACAGGTCGAAATTTGGTTTTCGAACACGTCAAAGATCTAGAGGTAAAAAGTCGAAATTTTGAATATATGATATTCACTTATGAATGCTGTAAAAAGTCATATTTTGAATATTTTGAACTGTATTTCATTGCGCTTCACGGTAGATGGTATTCTCCAACATCCAAAGCTTGTGGGCGGCTTTTTCATTCACGGGCTTCCTTCAGTGTAAGTTGAATATTAATATTTCAATTGAAGTCGTTCATATAGAACATGACACCGAAATTTGTGACCAGATTGATAATGGAATTTGTTCCAATAACTATGACCTGAAATGATAATTGATTGATATGAGCCTCTGAAATGTTAGTCATTCCGATGCAGTCTGGTCAATGAAATTGTAAGTACGATGAAGATTTTATAATAGGCCAAGTACATCGTTTCATCTTTTTCACCGTTAAGGTCAAAGTTCCAAACATAAAGTCTAAACCAGTTTCATCTTCTTCATCGTACAACACACAGTTCCAAACATACAGTCTACAAGGTGGGTATCAAATCCCATCGAACCAACATACAGTCTACAAGGTGGATATCAATCCCATCTAGCCATTCAATAATAAATAAAGTAATACTAATTTGGCTGGGTTATCTTCAAAGCAAATCTCTGATAAGGATAAGGTAATCTGTAAATTAAGTAATACTAATTTGGCTGGGCTCTCTTCAAAACAAATTGCTGAAACGTAATCCATCAAAACAAGCGAGCCCACCAGAAGGCAATGAGCACATGCAAGCAGTAATGCAAACCGATCACGCCGTGAAGCAATGAATGCATGAACAACGTAATGGATGGATAAGAGAACGTGGAACATAATGAACACATGAACAATGGAACATCCGGATACAGTGTTCCACATAAAGTCAGTGTTATTATCTTGTAATTGACATTAAGTTACCATTTGTTAGTGGGTGGCTTATTAATTTGTTCACCAACCCATTGTTTGCTTTTGATTAGTTTCGATGAAATAATTGTAGTAGAAGATAATTAAGTGTATGTTAGGCATCATAAGATGACAATTTACGAGGAGATTTAAATTTCTATGGAGTATGAGCATCTCTTCACTTTATCCATTAACAGAATTTAGAATTTTTATCCATTAATAAAAATGAAATAAGAGAACGTGGAACCTAATGAACACATGAACAAAGTGATGCATGGAAATAAGACAAGGCCGGACAGTCATCTAGCTGACACAGAAAATGGAACTTCGTAGATATGGTGTTCCACATAAAGTGCTTGTTATTATCTTGTAATTGACATTAAGTGGCCATTTGTTGGTGGGTGGCTTATTAATTTATTTGTTGGTGGGTGGCTTATTAATTTGTTCACCAGCCCATTTTTGCTTTTGATTAGTTTGTATGAAATAGTTGCTTTTGAATAGTTTCTATGAAATAGTTGTAGTAGAAGATAATTAAGTGTATTTTAAGCATCATAAGATAATTTATTAGGATATTTAAATTTCTAGACTGTAAGCAATCTTTTAGCTTTATCGATTGAGAGAATTTAGAATTTAGTTAATCTAAACATTCTAATAAACATTTTAATAAAGATGAAATAAAATTTAGAAGCTTTATGAATTAAGAGAATTTAGAATTTGGTTAACCTAAACATTTTAATAAAGATGAAATAAAATTTAGAAAATAAATATTGATAAGAAAAATGAATCTAAGACGAAGCACCACACCAACAACAGAGAACAATAATGCAAGTGTGATTGACCCTCTTAGAGAGAAGGATGAATGTAAATAAGAGAGTACACATTTCCATTTAATTTTAAATGGACCTAATACCTTTTCCACACAAGAACATCCCCATCACTAGCAACTATGAATAGCCCCTCCAACATTGACAAGCACGACAATGGTGAATGCAAGAGAACACAAAAAAATGCAATTAAGAGGGTGACAAGTAGAGCAATGATAACCATGCACAAAATCACCCCCCAATGACTCCAAATAGTTGAAAGGTGAATGCAAGCAAGATACCACTTTTTTTCAAACCTAACAAGAAAGCTAAATTCTCATTCCATGTTTTCCACATAGCCAAAGGATAGTCCAGACAAAACAAAAAATGAAATCCAACATCATTTCCACACAACAATAACACCACTACTATCAACCATTGCAAACACCATTGGAGTAAATGAAAGTAAAATCCTACAAATTCTATCAATATTCTATCATGTGCATTCATATTGGGGGTTTGGATAAAGGAAAAAACCTAAAAAATATATTGTCCAATACTAAGGGGGAAAGGGGGTTTAACTATGTAACATGGTATGTATTAGGGTTTTGTTTATTGCATTTTTGCTAGAAGTAAAATTTGGGAGAATAGAAATGTCAAGGAAGGTGATAATGTCAATGAGGGTTTGGAATCGGACTTAGAAGATAGCTTGAGTGCCTTCCAAGTTGAGGGTTAGTTATTGATGATATTTGGGTGTTTTTTAGGGTCATTATTCAATTCTATTTCCCTTGCTTGGGATTTATATGTGGAAGTAGGAGTGGGTCTACTGCCTAGATAGTGATTTAATTCATGTCATCTTTGTTTGAGTGATGTCTTGACCCCTCATCTTAGTGGAGTAAACTCTTCTACTTTCTATCTATGCATGTTGGTCAGCTCCTAGTTTTGCGAACTCCTTTTAATAGAAGCAACAATGGGGAGGGTGATAACGTCATGGGAGGGAAACAACATCCGCAAGGGTTTGGAATTAGACTCATGAGCTAGCTTAAGTGTTTCCAAGATTAAGAGTATCCATCGATAGTATTGTGTGTGTTTTAGGGTCATTGTTCTACTTTGCTTCCTTTGGTTGGGGTTTGTTGATGGAAGTAGGGGTAGGTCTGATGTTCAACTAGTGTTTTGGTTCTTATCATCTCTAGTTGAGTGATGCCCCTACCCCTTATATCAATGGATTAAGATCTCCCACTCTATATCTATGCATGTTGGAATTTTCCTTATGTTGTTTGAGGTTAGAGTCAACGAGGGTAACAATGTATAGCTAATGACTAGCTTATGATGCAGGAGCATTTTGTCTCCAAAAAAACCTTTTTTACTAGACCTAGGGGGTATTTGAATTACTAAGGGAGTGTGTTCCCTAAGTTGAAATTATTGTAATTTTTATGTTTTATTTGAATATAGAAGAATTACATAGGATAAAAGTTGTTGAGTTGAGATTGATTAATATGTAATCGAATCTACCTTGTAAGAAGATCTCGAGAATTTGTAATATTTAGACAGATCTTAGAGTGAGGTATAGATCTCTTGAGGATTTTGTGGATCTAAAGGATCCTAGAGATTTATTGGGTGATGATTTTTAGCATCTGAACCAAATTCTGGACCAACATCCTTTGTAATTAAATTTGTAAGACTATGACCATTAGAAGGGTGTATATGCAGAGATAGAGAATAGAAAGAGTGTGAGTGAAGGCCAATAGTGGCCAAAGGTCAAGTAAAGGACAACTAAATGTAAATCAGGAAAGAAGGCTAAGATCATTGTATAAACTTATGTACAAACATTTATAAATATAATTCTTTGTGTTTGAGGGATCTCTATGTCACTATTGAAATCGAATATCCCTTCCATTGTGTGAGTTTTCTTGTGTCGAGTAATTACAGTTCATATTAGACTCTTTAGAATCATGTTTGCAGGTTTCAAGGTAAATTTGTATAAAAAATCATCAATTCAAATAAGGAAGGATCAGAGAATGTGATTAAGGATTGACTGGGTCGAGTTGACAACAAATTGGAGCAGAATCGAGGATAAATAGGGTTAGAATACAACTCTGTGCGCAAATGAGTCAAAGGTTGAGTCAAAAACATTCAAAGAACATAGTTGAATAGTTTTGCAGGTGTCGATGAATAATGACTGTTGGATCGAGACGAGGGAGTGATCACGATCGTTGATTTATGGGACCACGACTTCATTCGTGAGTTTAAGTTTGGACGACCATGATTAGAATCACAGAGAAGAGAATATACAATCATGACCGTGGATCATTGGAAGGATCAACGATTGAGATCAATAGTCTTTCAGAATGGCTTGAGTTCCAAAACCCAGAGGTGATCGTGATTGTTAATAGTCCATATCAATGAAGGTCAACATTTATCCTGGCTTCGGAGTCCGGTACAATTTGTTTAGAGACCTTCAAAGTCTACGTATTAGAGTGCATAACTGGAGAAGTAATCTAATAGGAGCAGTCTCATCAACGATTGATATTGATTGAGAAAGATAGATCAACAGTGAAGGAAGATGGTCCGACCAATGATGAAGACTAATTCAGAGTGATCTGGATTGATAGATCTGGAGAAGACCGATGGTCATGACATAGGTTCAAAGATAAGACAAAGCACGAGGAAAGAGGATTCCAAATAAGTTGGTAGAAAGAATGAGTCAATAGGATATTGACAGAGAATTTACTAAGGTAAAGGAAAGATTCAGTATAGTGATGAAGCTGCTACAAAAAAGTGAATAATACTAGATATATGGTTGGATACTGAGGAAGAGAAAGGTGAAATGGCATATGTTGTAGGTGAAGTTGAAGTGCATATTGGATGCTCATATTAGAGAACAAGAAATCAAAGAAGCTAAGTACAAAAGTCCTTGGAAACAAGACTAGTAGTTCACTTTTGTGAACCTGAGAAGGGAGTGATGCTTGGAGAGGAAGATGAGGCACAGATTGCAGACCTCATGGAGAGCTTGGATAAGGAGAGGATGCTAAAAGCATCTAAAGAGACTGAAGAATATCATGCTTTTAAAACAGATGAGTCATGTGTGATTGCAGGACTTGCAGGTTATGAAGATAGGAAACCACTAGAAGTTGCCATAAAGGACAAAGGCGATGATTAATTTCCTCATGAAGGCATAAGAGAGAGACATATTCCAAATTTTTTCATGTCCAAGGAAGAGATAGCATTTTCTCTTGAAAGCTGTAAAAGAGGAATTTATGCATATTTACAAGATGCCAATGATGAAGTACATGGAATTTTAAATTGGGCTATGGAAGGGTATAGTGATGCAAGTATGGAACTGGCCAAAGAAGAAATGATAGTGTATGAGGATGGTGTTGAATATCATTGGTGTACGATCATGGAGGAATCCTTACAAAGAGGTATAAAATGTTTGCATCAAATTTGTCACTTTAATAAATTCCAAGAACAAAATTTGATGGATTAATCATGTAGACTAAGCATGCAACTTAAGGATATGCAATATTTTTTGCATAAGTTTTTAGTTAGTGAGATTTATTCTCAAGAATCTAAGTATAGACAAAGATGTGAAGAACAAGAGATGGAAACAACCATATAAATTTTTTGTAATAATTTGCAACACACAAATTGCAACAATGGTGTGTACCAACATAGGACAAGACTAAACATTGAGGAGTTATGGAAGCATTTGATAAATATTTCCAAGTGGAAATACCAGAAGAAGATGAACAACATGCCAATACAACTTACTAAAGGAATCAAAGATGTTGCCAAACAACAGAGTAAAGTATGGGATCATGGAAGGATGTAGGGAACAACAAGGTAGAATCAAGGCAACAAGGCAAGTGAGCAACAACATAAGGTTTGGGATCCAGGAGGACTCCAACAAATGAAGAATCATGATCAGGATATCATGAAACATTTAATCCTGGGAGGTTGATGCAGAAGCATTTTGTCTCTGAAACAACTTTATTTGACTAGACCTAAGGGGTCTTTGAAATATTAAGAGAGTGGATTCCCTAAGTTGAAATTATTGTAATTTTTATGTTTTATGGAATATAGAAGAATTGCATAGGATAAAAGTTGTTGAGTTGAGATTGATTAATATGTAATTGAATCTTCCTTGTAAGAAGATCTCGAGAATTTGCAATATTTAGAGACATCTTAGAGTAATCTATATATCTCTTGAGGATTTTGTGGATCTAAAGAATCTTAGAGATTTATTGAGTGAGGATTTTTAGGATCTGAACCAAATTTTTGTATCAACATCCTTTGTAATTAAATTTGCAAGACTATGGGCAATAGAAGGGTGTATAGGAAGAGATAGAGAATAGGAAGAGTGTGAGTGAAGGCCAAGTGTGGCCAAAGGTCAAGTAAAGGCCAATTGAATGTAAACCAGGATGGAAGGTTGAGAGCCTTGTATAAAATTATGTACAAAGATTTATAAATATAATTCTTTCTGTTTGAGGGTTGTCTTGATCACTATTGAAATCAAATATCCATTCCATTATGTGAGTTTGCTTGTGTTGAGTAATTACAGTTCACATCACACTCTTCATAATCGTGTTTTCACATTTAAAGGTTAAGTTGTATTAGAAACCCTCAATTCAGAGAAGGAAGGATCGAAGAATCTGATTATGGATTGACTGGGTTGAGTTGACAATGAATTGGAGCGGAATCAAGGATAGATAGAGTTAGAATCCAACTCTGTGCACAGGCGAGTCAAAGGTTGAGTCAAAAAACTTCAAAGAACAAAGTCGAATAGTTTTGCAGGGGTCGATGAATAGTGACTGTTGGATTGAGACAAGGGAGTAATTGTGATCATTGATTTATCGGACCAGGACTTCATTTGTGAGTTTAAGTTTGGATGACTACGATTAGAATCAGAAAGGAGAGAAGATCCAATCATGACTGTTGATCATTGGAAGGATAAAAAACTGAGATAAATAGTCTTTCGGACTGACTTAAGTTCTGAAACCCAGAGGCAATCATGATTGTTAATAGTCTAGATCAACGACGCTCAATGCTTATCCTAGATTTAGAGTTTGATACAATTTGTTTAGAGACATCACACTCTACGTACCGGAGTGAATAATTGGAGAAGTAATCTGATAGGAGTAGTCTGATCAATGACTGATATTGATTGGAAAGATAGATGAATGGTGAAGGAAGATGGCCCAACCGACAATGAAGATTAATTCAAAGTGATCTGGATTGATATATCTGGAGAAGACATGTGGCAGTGTCTGTTAGAACTAAACGATTCAGACTTGTTAAACAATAGTTTAGATTGGTGGAAGGGAGACTCTGACATACACTCCATATATATTCGAAGTAATATAGATCAATGCTACAAAAGTGACACTTGGCGGTAAATTATTATTCATCAAAGTGGGACTATCAGAGTACCTGGATGGAGGAATACTTCGAAAGATATAGTCTGACTAACGGTCAAGATCTATTCGAAGTGTAATAGATTGACAATGATGAGAAGGACACGTGACAATGAAAAAAGACTGTGACGATTGAAATCAACAAATGTGAAGGGATATGTGGTCGTTTGATCCATGAATGAGAATCTGACACGTGGAAGACACATGTCATTCATCTAATGAAGGTTTGGTGTAGCGAAAGAGAAAATTAAAGAGTTTTCGTCGTGGATCTTGGATGATTGACGGTGGAGATTGTTCAGACGTTCGGAGTCTGAAAGGAGTAGTCCAGGCATTTGGAGTGGAGAAATCCATCGGAGTACAACGTCAAAGTGTTGCGGCCATTAGGAGTCTGAAGAGGGAAGTCTGAGACTTAGATCTGACCGTTGGATCAAGTCATGATTAAATCACAAGCATTCGTTTAGAAGGTGATCCATATCATAGTGAGATAATATCCAGACCTTTTGATTAAAGCCAAATCGATGGTGGGGAATTAATTCGATAGCACTTGGTCATAGCTCGAGGTCTTATAACGATAAGCACTCATACAAAAGAGGTGACATTGCAAATGTTGGCGTAAAATTTCGGTACAAGGTTATATGGCGGGTTGCGTGGAAGATAAAGGATCTAGTGCCAATCCAAAGAGGGATTAGATTAAGTTCCTAGCATGTTTTAAATTGAAGTGAGGACTAGTTTGTTAACAGAGGAACCAACACTGCGTTTAAAGGATATTTTGGGCCTGCAAATGAAGTATTTGAGAGCAGCCGAGTGCAGAGATTCCAACATAATTAATTCAATATTCTATACATGTGGGATAATAGGCAGAGAGGTCATCATTTTAGGTTATGTTTGCAAGTTGAGCATAAGGACTTGCAAATTGTGATTTTGTTAAAGTAATTTAAGATATTTTGATTTTGATATGAGAGTAAAATAAATATAAGAATGAAGGCTATAAAATTCTACGATATTTATAACATAATTCATTGCTTCCTCTTGACAAACTTTGCCTCTATTACTAAGGTGGTCAGAGCATGTTGTGAAATGCCAACAATGGTCTTATCCATTTTGTTTTCGTGTGTTGTAACATGAAGTCTTTTAGTTATTTTGTTGTGTAATATGTTGGGTTGTATACACCATAAGAGGATTTTATCAATCTTGTTGTCATGTGGAGTAATAGAAGACTTTTATTTATCTTGTTGTGGAAATATGATGAGCATCTGGTCTTTTCTCTCCTAGCGGACATACTTAAGTTCTTTACACCAATTGAGGTTTGAACCTGGATTGCTTAGATGCTAACACCTCATCCCAGCCACTAAACCAATGTAACATATTAAAAGATGAATTTTTAAAATCAGTAATTACTTTAATGTAATTGAATCCTTTAACCTTTATAATTATTTCGGGCAACCTCCATTGTTCATTCAAATTTGACCTTTATAACTTTTTAGGGAGACATATTTCCTTATTCATCTTAGATTTAGAACTCATAACTATTTAAATTGAATGTAGGTTTTTCTCCAACTTCAGCTTAGTGATTCATAGAAGGTGGTTTGCATTGTAGATCATGTAAATATAAACCTAAAACTATAAAGAATGAAAAGTGGTTTGCATTGTCGATCATTTAAATATGAACCTAAAATTACATGTAAGACTAAAACTAGATGTAAAAATGAAAAGTGATTTGCATTGTAGATCATGTAAATATGAACCTAAAACTACAAGTAAGAGATGAACATCAATGAACATTGCTATAATATATATTATTAAAAAAAACATATGTAAATATTGAATTTTAATAGATGGATTTTAATATAAAACTTTACATATGGGTGGAACTTAATATTATTAATTTATTATTTACACTTCATAATATAATATTTACTTATAATATAATATGTATAATGTTTACATATTATGACAGAATTATTCAAAAATAAAATTTCAGAAATTCCTAAGCATATCTGAAAATTCCAACATATTGTAGAGTTATATTTGTAATAGGATGCACAAATATCTTAATGGTCAACTATACTAGTTTAATCTGAAATATCAATAACATTAATCTATTTGTGATTTCGTCGTGAAACAATGAACACATAAACAAAGTAATGGATAGAAATAAGAGAACGTGGAACATAATGAACACATGAATGCATGGAAATAAGACAATGCGGAACAGTCATCTAGCTGACACAGAAAATGGAACTTAGTAGATATGGTGTTCCACATAAAGTGGTGATTAATATCTCGTGACCTTTCGAAAGATATAGAAATGTACCATAATGGGCATAAAGTGGTCTTTTCTTAGTGGACGGTTTATTAATTTGGCTTTTTCTTAGTGGGTAGTTTATTAATCTGTTCACCTACACATGTTTTTCGTTTTGAATAGTTTCTATGAAATACTGATGCTATGGTAGTAGAAGCTAATTAAGTGTACATGTTATGGATGATAATATGATACTTTAGGAGGAGATTTGAATTTCAATGGAGGAACAACAATCTCTTCGATTAATAGGATTTGGTTTTAATCTAATTATTATAATAAAAGATGAAATAAAATCTAAAAAGTAAATATTGAGAAGAAAAATGAATGTAGGTAGATGCTTTATATTAATAACATCACTTTCGTCATAGAATAATAATGTTACCCTCACCATAGAACAACAATATCATTGTGATTGACTTTCTTAGAGAGAAGAAGGATGAATGCAAATAAGATAGTACACACTTTCATTGAACTTTAAAAAGAACCAATACCTTTTTCACACAAGAACATCCCCACCACTAGAAACCAATAATAGGCTCACTACTAGCAACATTCTAGAAAGTACAAGAGTGAATTTGAGGAGACCACACAACATTGAGTAGAGGGCCAACATTGACGAGCATGGGAATGGTGAATGCAAGAGATCACAAAAAAATATACAATTAAGAGGGGGACAAGTAGAGAAACAATAACCATGCGCAAAATCATCCAATAACTCCAAATAGTTGAAAGGTGAATGCAAGCAATATGCCATTTTTTTTCAAACCTAATAAGAAAGCAATATACTAGCAACATTCTAGAAAGTACAAGAGTGAATTTGAGGAGACCACACAACATCGAGTAGAGGGCCAACATTGACAAGCATGGGAATGGTGAATGCAAGAGATCACAAAAAAATATACAATTAAGAGGGGGACAAGTAGAGAAACAATAACCATGCGCAAAATCATCCAATGACTCCAAATAGTTGAAAGGTGAATGCAAGCAATATTCCATTTTTTTTCAAACCCAATAAGAAAGCAATATTCTCATTCAATCTTTTCCACATAGCCATAGAATAGCTCAAGACAAAAGAAAAAAAAAATGCATTCCAACATCGTTTCCACAGAAAAATAGCAATACTACTATCAACCATTCCAAATACCATAGGAGTAAATGAAATTTAAAGCCTACACATATTTCCACAAAGGGACAACATTAACACGAAAGGAGAAAATATTAGAGGGAAACTCAAGCTCTTTTTTCAACTTAGGAAATAAGGGAGGGAATACTAAAAATCATCTATAATCAACATAGGGTAGGTGAGGGGGTGTCTCACTAGGCAATATCCTATCATGTGCGTTCATATTGGGAGTTTGAATAAAGAAAAATCCTAAAAAATATATTTCAACATAGCAAGGGGGAAATGGGGTTTAACTATGTAACATGACGATATAAGTATTAGGGAACTTTATTTATTGAATTTTTGCTAGAAGTAAGACTAGGGAGCATAGCAATGTCACGGGATGTGTCCATGTCAATGAGGGTTTGAAAGTAAACTCAGGAGATAGCTTGAGAGCCATCCAAGATTAGGGTTAGTTAATGATAGTATTGGGTATTTTTTAGGGTCATTATTCAATTCTATTTCCTTTGCTTTGGGTTTTTATGTGGAAGTAAGGGTGGGTCTGCAACCTAGATAGTGATTTAATTCCTATCATCTTTGGTTGAGTGATGTCTTGACCCCTCATCTCAATGGATTAAACTCTTCTTCTCTCTATGTATGCATGTTGGCAGACTCCTAGTTTTGTGAACTCTTTTTGCTAGAAGCAAGATTAGGGAGGGTGATAGAGTTAGTGGAGGGAAACAACGTCATCAAGGGTTTGGAAGTAGACTCATGAGCTAGCTTGATTTATGCCAATATTATGATTATCCATCGATATTATCATGCATTTTTAAGGGTCATTGTTCTACTTTGCCTCATTTGGTTGGGGTTTCTCGATGGAAGTATGGGTGGGTCTATATTCCAACTAGTGATTTTATTATTTTCATCTATATTTGATTGATGCCCCTATCCCTTATATCAATGGAGTGATATCTTCCACTCTGTATATATGCATGTTGGCATTTTCACAATTTTTTCCTAGGTTAGAGTCGAGGAGGGTAACAATGTATAAATAATGATCAATTTAGGTTTTGCTTACAAATTGAGCACAAGGACTTTCAATTGTGATTTTTTAAAATTAATTTAAGATATTTTGATTATAAAATGAGAGTAAAATAAATATCATAATGAAGGCTATAAAATTCTGCATAATTCATAACATAATCCATTGTTTCTTCTTTACAAACTTTTCCTCTATTACAAACGTAGTCACAACATGTTGCAAAGTTCCAATAGTGGTAGTAAGTTGAATTTTATTTAATTAAAAATAAAAACCACACCCATAGGTATTTTCATTGGCTCTTCTCCAACTCAAGCGGAGGATTCCCTAAGGATGGCATATGCTCCAAGTTCTACCTAGGAGAACTCACTAAGTGAACTCTCCAATATGCCTGCATGCAAATACAATAAAACAATAATCCTCAAGTAATCACTTCTCGAAATAGAAAGATGTTAATCTCCACATGTGCACCCTCCAAGAAGAAGCTCTAGAAATAGAAAAGGAGACCAATTACATGCATACAAAATCCACACATGTGGCCCTGTAAGAGAAACATGCATTCCAAGAAAACTCTTCCACAACAACCTTCTAATAAAACAATATTCATACCAATTCAAAGAGGTGAGGGCTCTTTCCAGCAGAGGTTAAATGATGCCAAGTGTGGCTGAAATATCTATGCAATAATGATGAGAGATAAACTAGGAGAGGTGTTTCCTAGAATATTGTTCCATGTAACCACCTCAACCACCCACAATCAATAAAATAATATCCCTATGAAGTGCTCCATAGGAAGAAGTGTCAAAGTGGTTACCCTAAACAATATGCTTTCCAAAACCATGTGTTGTTTTCCAAAGCCATTAACTAATTTCTCAATACCATGTGCACAATAAGGAGGTGACCTAGAGAGGTGTGCCAAAGTGGTTACACTCCTCATTAATATAATTCTCTCCCATAATGTCTCTCTGATGATGCTAACCTACCCAAAGAGAGTGGGCCCTAGAGAAGTGCGCAATGCTCTCCAACAACAATAAAATATAAATGCATGACTTGAAAAGTGTGCCAAAGAGAGGGGCACTCCATCAAAACCCATAAAATTCATCCAAACAAACCCCTTGAAGTGTAAAAAGTTGCAATGTGAAGTAGGGTGCTCAAGCAATTAGCCTCCAAGTGGTCAACATAGAGTCCAAAAGCCACTATAATTATTAAATCATCCTAAACATGTGTGAAAAAAGGTTAATAACCATAGTCCTCATCCAATTAATCACTCTGTGATTAAATTACCATGAATATGTGTGCCAATGAGGGGGTGCACTCCATTAAGGTGATGTATCATGCAAATAAAGTATGTTTTCCATAGTAAAACTCCCACGTGATAACAACAAAACATAAGGATCAAACTAGGGTGCCTTGCAAACAAGTAATCATTACATCAAATAATACCATCCAACCTTAGGAAAAGGCTAGATCAACATAAATTCTCATGCATAATCTCCCCGTGCCCTTTCGCCCCCTTAACTCAAGCTTAGGAAATTACACATCAATAAGAGTACATACCTCATTAAATATACCTCCCACCCCTAAGCGATGTCTAGCAAATGTTATAATGTTAAGTCACCTAGGCAAATCCCATCACAACTTCATATCATAGAAAAAAACATAGGAAAAGTGCTAACTTCGTCAAATATGTTCCATAACCCATAGAAAACAATAAGAAAAGGACCATGTAGAACACCCCTTCCTAGTGACACCTATAATAGAACATCACCATGTAAAAAGTCACTAGGAAGCTCCAACAACATCATGAAACATCTACCCCCTAACAACATCGTCTAACCACTTGGGGGGCTAGAACCATCAACCATGGAGAAGGTGTAACATCACCAAGATAAACTAGTATACCAAAACCACACCATAATGAGATAGCATGCTCCATAACAATCAAATGTGAAAATGTGAGAAGACCATCTAACGAGTAAGCATAATCCCGAAGGAAGAGAAGTGAAGCTCATAAGCCAAAGATCTTCAATGCCAAAAAGAAAAGAAGCTCAATGAAAGTGTATCTCTATAAGTCCATCAAAAGATCTATGGAACTAGCAACTCAATGACATGAAAATCATAAAACTTGATACAATATCAGGGGTAACAAGGTATATCCACACTTAAAACATTATTTAATACATATATAAATGAAATAAAAAAGTTAAGATTATTTTTTTTTTACCAAAAAGTCTTATGTTTTGGTTATTTTTCAACAATATTTTATGTTTAGTTTTTCCCAGCTCAAAATTATTGGATCTGCAGATTTGAGTGGTTATTTCTGTATACTACTAGTGCAGAAAGAGTTTTCCAAAAGGCTGAATCCATTTCTAAGTTAAAAAATGCAATTTTAAAAACATAAAATTGTAATTTGGTTCATATTTACATGACCAGATTTAAAATATAAAACAGTTGAGCAATACTTTATAAAAATAATAATATTCATTATAATATTATATATATCCACTATTTCTCTATCAAACAAACCACAGGAAAACAGCAGAAAGCCCGAAGCGCACAATCTATCAAGATCAGTGTTAAAAAAAAAATCCATGAATACTCCATAGAATTGGTCTAAAACACAATGTAATTTGTGTAGAACAAGACTATCCGTTAAAAAACGTAAGTCCATGTATAAATGGATGGAGGGCTTAATTGTTTATGGATTCAGTATCTGAACAGTAGCCATATTGGATATCACAGCTGCGTATTGCATGGATATCACATTGCGTAGTGCCATATTGGATATCACAGTGCGTGAGGTTCACAGGTCGAAATTTGGTTTTCGAACACGTCAAAGATCTAGAAGTATATTTTCTGTTCTGATACCTGTCCAACCCCTGGAGTTGTGGGAGAGTAGAGCTATTTTTGTTTTTTTTAAATATTGGAGAGAAAGAACTAGTTGAAGTATATTGGCAGCTGGATCTATGTGACTTATACTTCAAAGTCACTTATGGAATGGTGTAAAATGTCATATTTCGAATATTTTGAACTGTATTTCATTGCGTTTCATGGAAGATGGTATTCTCCAACATCCAATCCGCACCACCGCTTGTGGTCGGTAAAATTTTCAAGGCAGTAAAAATCCGGTCTATAGTTAAAAAAAATCCTAAAAACGTAGTAAAAATCCGGCTAGTAGTTAAAGAAAACCCTAATTGACACCAAGTCCATGAAAATCCCTAATTCAGTAAATAATCTATTAAATACACATTAACTGAACTGAGAATATGAAAGAGTTAGAACTAGCACAACCGTTACGTCGCGGCTGAAAACGCAGAAAGGTTAAATAAAGTTAAAAGATCATTAATTGTGCCCATTATCAAATACAATTTACTAATTAAATTTACTAATAATTTAAACGTTTCGAAGTCATTCATATCAAATACAATCATAGTGCAATATCAGAAAAATAATCCACCCTTAAAAATTTGCGACCAGGTTTTTCAGAAGTGGATAATTTTCATATTATCGAATTTGTTCCGATACCTATAACCTGAAATAATAATTGATTGATATATGATCCTATGAAATGTTAGTCAGTCAGATGCAGTAAATTATAAGTATGATGCAGATATATCGTTTCCTATTCTTTACCGTTAAGGTCAAAGTTCCAAACATAAAGTCTAAACCAGTTTCATCTTCTTTATCGTACAAGCCACAATTCCAAACATACAGTCTAAAAGGTAGATATCAATCCCATCCAGCAAACATACAGTCTACAAGGTGGGTATCAAATCCCATCTAACCAACATACAGTCTACAAGGTGGAAATCAATCCCATCTAGCCATTCAATAATAAATCAAGTAATACTAATTTGGCTGGGCTCTGATCTGGTGGTGAGCAAATCTCTAATATAATCTGTGGAAAAGTAATCTAGCTAAACAACCCACCACATGAAAAGGCAATGAGCACATGAAAGAAGTGTTGCAAACCGACCACATCGTGAAGCAATGAACACATGAACAAAGTAATGCAATATCCGAGCAAGTGCGTTCATATTGGGGTTTGAATAAAGGAAAATAACTTAAAAAAAATATATATTACCTCGTATTAGGGGTATTAGGGGGTAAGGGGATTTAATTGTATTAGCTGGGTAAGGGGGTTTAACTATGTAATATGACAAAACTTTTACTAGAAGCAAGATTGGGGAGGGTGACAATGTCAAGGGAGGTGGCAACATTGAAGGGATGGAAGCCAGCTAATTTCACTACTTACCAAGTTTACCAAGTTTAAGAGTAGTTAAGAATATTGGGTGTTTTTAGGGTTATTGTTTGGTTATATTTTTTATATAAGGAAATAAGGATGGGTCCATTGTCCAACTAGTGCTTTGATTTCTATTATCTTTTACTGGGTGATGCCCCTATCATTCATCTAAGTGGAGTAATCTCTTCTACTCTCTATCTATGCATGTTGATAGGGTTTTAGTTTTGTGATTTTTTTTTTTTTTTTTTNCATTGGTGACCAAGGAAATAACTTGCCTACCAAGCTTAGGATCATTTGGTGATAGTATTGGTTTTTTTTTAGGGTCACTCTTCAACTTTGCTTCCATTGGTTGGGGTTTTAGTAAGAAAGTAGGGGTGGGACTCGGGTGGGTTTGTTGCATAGCTAATGTCTTAACTCTTTTGGGTGATGGCCATGCCCCTCATCTCAGTGGAATAAGCTCTTATACTCTCTAACTATGAAGATTCATGTTTTCTTAATTTTTTCCGTGGTTTTAGTAAAAAAAGCTAATAACATTTAAATGTTTAGATTTTGTTTACAATTTGAACATATACACTTGCAAATTGTAATTATTTTTAAACAATTTAAATTATTTTAATTCTCATGTAAAATTAAAATAAATAGTAAAGTGTAATTAAAATAAGTAGTAAAGTGTAATGGAGTAATATTATACCAGAGTCATAAAATAATCCATTACTTCCTCTTATAGACGTTTACTTTATCACAAAGGTGGTTAAAGGAAATGCAAAACAACAACCATAACAATTAATAAAATTTTATTTAAATTAAAACCAAAAAACACTACACCCATAAAGATTGTATTTTTAACATGAGGCAAATGTAGTGGTATAACCTTAGCTTTGACTATTATCATTCATTGTATTTAACACACTATAAAGTGACTAAAATAAATATTTATTTGATTTGTCTTTTTATATTTTTTATATTTATTCTTTTTTTTATTAATTGTCTCCACACGTTATGATCGGCTTTAGTAGGAGCTATTTAGTAGCCATGAATGTTTTTATTATACGTGTTGTTGTAGTGTGGTTGCGTGATTTAGTTTCATATCATAAGGAGAGGTTGTGCTCTTTACATTTTTAGCTATTTAAGTTTAGATAGTTATCTTGTATTATATTGATTCTATGATCATGTTCTTATTAGTTTTTACCATGGTATTATAGTAATGAGTTTGTGTTTTTATGTGATATTAATTTTTTTTTTATCATAAATTTGTGTGTGTAATATAATGTTTAATATAGGAAAACAAATATATATTTTTGGATATAATAAAAATATTTATGTTTCTCATTTTTAATTGATTGATAGAATTAAAGTGTTATTGTTCCCTTCACTTCTTTTAATATGTACAATTAATTACATAATCAATGAACTTCACCACTCACCACATCTAATTATAAAAAGTTGTACTATGTATTTATTATTATGCATTATTATATTTATATGATATTTATTATCTAATATATTATTTATTATTATATATTATTTATTATTATATTATATTTATATTATATTTATGAATATTATAGTGTCTTTTCATTATACATTTTGAATAACAAACAATCCTCAATTATTATCTTTTGACAAAAATTATTCATTACTTGTTCATTTAGTTGAGTGGGCCTAATGGTTAAGAACATGTGTTTCCTCTTAAGAGGTCACAGATTCAAATCCAGAGGGGGGTAGGGTATGTATACCTTCATAGACTTTACCAGTCAAATCGCTGGACGGAGGGGGGTCCCTTGTCCCACAAACAAGGGGGTCTCATACACCAATTTGGTGTGCTGGCTTGGCTGTGACCTTAAAAATAGATTATTATTATTATATTAAGTTTTATTGTTTAATATGTATTTCTCAATTAACTCGGCAGATGGCATGCAACCCTTGTTAATTGTATATTAACTCTATAATCATATTCTTATTAATTGTTGTTGAAAGAACTATATTTTTGCAAATTATTCTTGTAAATTTATTTTGTTTTCAACTCTATTGACTTTATGATAATGTTCTTATTAATTTCTGTGGAAAGAATTATGTTTTTCAAATTATTTTGTTGTCAGATATGTTGTAATATGTTGTCTTTTGGTTATTTTGTTACTCAATATATTGGATCTTATATATTATAAGAGAATTCTATCAATTTAGTATCCTTGTTCTAATAGGTTAGATATCTATTATGTTCGCTNATGATTTGATCAACTTTGTATTTTTATTTTGAGTTGGTGTAGTTTAAGATAAAGTGTAACTTTATGTTTATTAGATTTATATAAGGTATCTTAACAAAAGTTATATCAAAATGATATTATTTCTTTTGACTATTTGAAATTAAATTTAGAAAGCTAAACACCTTCCCTCACACACATACTTAAGTGCTCTACACTCATTGAGGTTTGAATCTAAATTTCTTACATGGCAACAACTTATCCCAACCACTAAACCACATTACAACATATCAAAAAATGCATTTTTAAAATAAGCAATTACTTTAATATATTTGAATAATTTAATTTTTATAATTCTTTTGGGTAACATTAATGTTAATTCAAATTTGACCTGAATAACATTTTTGACAACATCTTTCCCTAGTCATCCTTGTTTTAGAGATGGTGATTATTTAAATTGGATGTGGGTTTTCTCCAAATTTAGAGTTTTCCTTGTCAATTATGTAAATATGAACTTGAGACTATATGTAAGAGTTGAGAATTGAATATTATCATAATATATATTTTAAAAAAATGCATATATATATATATATTGTATTTTGATAGTTTTTAATATGAAACTTTGCATAAAGGTCAAAATTAGTATAGTTAGTATTATTGGCACTCCATAATCTAATGTTTAGACATTACAACAAACAATCATTTCAAAATAATTTTTCAACAAATTCTTAGGCACTTCCTCCGATTTTGACATATTGTAGAGTTACAGTTGTGATAGAATGTACAATACCCTAATCATGAACTACACTAGTTTGATTTGAAACATCAATAACATTAATGTAATTGTGATTTCTCTAAAAGACTCTACATAGAATGTACATTATTGATTATGATGAGGGAAAATTATCAACGACACATTAACTAAGTATATCGACAACCATTAGAAGATGATCATTTTTCATGTTATCACAAGTTAAACATGATGTATAATAGTTGTTGAACTAGACATGTGAAAAATCATATAATTTCCAATTTTTTTTTGTTTATTTCCATTCTAGTGTTGCACACAATTATTCATTCTATCTCCTCAATTTTCTTCAAAATTTATAACTCATATCATCCAATTCTCTACATGTTAAATCACATGTAGTATTCTTGTTTTGGTCTTTAGGAATACAATATTGCAAATAAAAAATAAAAAGGGTTCCAATCTATTATCCCTAATTTCTAGGGATAACTAGGAGATCATGTCTCGAGGCCCACAAGTCCTAGACATGGAGTACCGAGAGCAGGATTGACCTAAGCATGGCCCTGGAGGGCCCATCCTTCTTCTTCTTCATCGGACCTGTCCTATCAGCAACAACAACATCCATCACCATTGGCTTTGACTTGCATCGGAGAAGACTCTTGCTCCATGAGGTAATTGGTCTAGGTATCATGGTATGTGTCATGTTTGAAATGAGTCTCTAAATGGGTGTGCCTTTGAGGAGAATAAAAAAATCAAAACCGGAGCGGATACCTATAATAATAAAAGGGTAAGGAGGATGACTAGATGGAATGGCGTGATGGTAGAGATTTGGGCATATTTTGTGGGGTAAAGGTATATGCATCAGGTTCCTTCCATTTCTGACAATTGCTTTGATCTCACACTAACTCACTTGACCATGGTTGGGGGGATAAACGGGGTGCCCTAGCAAACTTGTATCCATAGGTTTTGGTTAGCCACCAGGGGGGATTTTGAAGAGTCATCGTCTTCTCCCACCATATTATCATTTTACATCCTATATCCCACTCATCTATCCCTTTCCCCTAGTCCGAGCATTAGGATGACCTATTTGGGGGGTTACACTTTATCATGTGGGAAGAAGGGGCTAAAGGCCCAGGAGGTAAAAGAAACTGGTAAAAGATAAAAGCCATAGAAGATAGAACCTGGAGATGCCTCACCCAGGGATCCTCGAGAAGGCAATAAAAAGCCTCTCGATAAGAAACAAGAGGGACCCAAAGAAAAGTAATAAAACAAGACCTAGCCAAGAGGATGGGGGGTCTCATCACGAGCCGACCCATTATGTTCATAGGTATCTAACAGTATGACATTGCCATTATCTAGTCACCACGCCAGGGCAGTGACCCTTGGTTGCATGGCCAAGGGAAAGGGGGTCTCATCACGAGCCAACCTTATCATTTCTGCGAAAATACTCGTGGGTAACACTATCAGCTCTGGTCACCATGCCAAGGCAGTGTCCTCTGGTTAGACCTTGAAGCAAAAAGAAAGAAAAAGCTATAAATAAAAGAAAAAATAAAGGCAATAAAGGGCTTGGAAAGAACTGCATCCATGACAGGTACATCTCGCCTCCTACAAAGGCACCCATGGATAATACCCACCCCTAGGTTTCTCTGTGTCTGGACATCCTTAGACCACACCACCTCATATTACATGGCTTGAATGATATCCTTTGGGAACTTTCCTCTTCTTATGGATGCTGGACCAACAGGGCACTTTGTCTTTTCTTCGGCTTTGTATAGTAGGTCAGTGTAATGTCTTTGAGCTGTTAGATGATATGTTAGGAGTCTTATGCATGCATTTGATAAAATTAATGATGAAATATGATTGACATTGCTATGATCCCGAGGACTAATGAGCCCATGGAGGGCGAATTTTTTGATGTGCAAGACCATGCCCGATAGACAGGTACCAGTGGACCGGTACACATGGGGAGATGATCAGTTCGGACCTCCATGGGGCTGAAGAGCCCATCTGATGGTTGTTGGGACCTCATCAGGAGCATAGACAGGATGATGATTGATCGAGCCTTTGCATACGAGAAGGAGGAGGACATTTTCATCCAGGACACCTTCGTTGAGCCCAGCTCAAGGGGATTGACCCACTACAGGTGGAATGTGTGCTTTCTGATGCCCTAGGACATCATTCAGGAGCCATGACATCACCTCCAGTTGGTGGTACCTTGAAAAAGCATTTTGGCATGTGTGGCAGAGCTTGGAGGCCCAATGAGGGCCAATGTTTGTCTTCTAGTGTTGAGTTTTTCTCTAAAAAGGGCCAACGTCTCCCTTAGAGGGGCTAGACGTCCTACTTATTGCTCATTTAGGCTTTCATTTAGCAGTTAAATGTAAAACAATATGATTTTTAGTAGTCAGCCTTGTTGGTTGTTTTAATGACCTAATTTTTAAATTAAAGGTCATTGGATGATATAAATTGAGGATGATTTCCCTCATTTTGAACATAAGACAACTCACTCTCTTGTGAGATCTGATTTTTACGCCCTACTAGGGTAGTTTTGTTGTCTAAAGTGAGGTGCACTTGCTATTGGAAGGATATTTTTGGCATTTGTGACATTTCTCTCAAGGAAGGTTTACAACTAGGGTTTCCTTGTGCTTTTCTTCATGACATGTAAGTGAATTTTCTTGCAAAACTTCTTGAATGAATGGTTGTAGGTATAATTTCTTGCATTTACTTATTGTATTGTTGATTTAAAACCCTAGGTAACAAGCACAAAAGTAGGTTATTGTTACATGTCCCCTTGTTGAGAAATCTTTTTCAGCCATTGAAGAAAAGAAATAAAGCCTAGCCGTTGCTACACTTGTCTTCCTTTTTCTGAGCTAGCATTGAAGTCTATAAGTTGAAAAGAGGAGACGTCCTAGGCCTAGATTGCCTACACCTAGGGTTTCACCTTCTAGGGTTTGGAAGCCTTTTCATTGCAACACTTTCTCCCTTAGATTTATGCTTTAAGCTAGCCGTTTTGCCAAGTCAATTTGGAGAAGGAGGAAAGAGCACGAGGCCTTGCTTAAGCAACACCGGAGTGAGCCTCTTTCCCCTAGGGTTTTGATTCTAGGGCCCTGCCTTTGCAACACCATAGAACCCTACCTTCTAGTCTCTGAGTTATCATCCTTCCGAGACC
>ML834603.1:19355-33722 GCA_009831015.1 Picea engelmannii | reverse complement strand
ATTAATATCTATTGCTTTATATTGCTTAAATTATATCATATGGTCATATGAAGTGCTAACCCTTTGTATATAGCCTACACATATATTTTTCTATTGTTGCTTTGTTACGGGCAGGTGTTCTCATTTGGGACTATACTTCATTATTGGCTGATTAGCTGGACCTTCTGATTTTGGTGGTAACCTGTGAAGGGGAAACTTTAACTCTGACCTTATATCTTAGCCTCTTCAAAACCCCAGGTTACCGGGGATGTCTCCCCTGGGCTAACCTCTCTAAATAGAAAGAACCTCCCCATCGAGGTGACATTGGGTAGGGAAGGTTCCTGTTTCGCCAGTTTGACCCGTATCCTTTAGCCATTTCACCTAAACTACAAACTGTGCGATAACATTTTGGCGTCGTTGTCGGGGACACTGAGTCAATCTTCCTCAATGATAAATATTTTGGTAAGCCTTGCCTCAAAGACCTTTTCTCTTACAAGCTTACCTGGCAAATCCACTTAACTTTATTCCCCTTTTGTTTGGTAGTTTCAGAAAAACTATTTGGTGACTCCACTAATATTTCTTAGGGTGCCACATTACTTTCTGTGATATTTTCAAGTTATGGGATCATGGCACACTGGGAGCAAATGTATCCAAGTATTGATTTCAGAAGTTTTCAAGGATACCCAAATTACTTTGATACAAAATGGCTAGATATCTCTCCAACGTTTTTGGGCCTCCCAGCTCCTCACATAGTAAATTTTTTGGAGTATTTGAGCGAGATAAAGTTGGGAGGAGAGGATGCTCTTATAAAGCTATTCTTACTCACCCTGCCATCCTACTTACAAAACCGTTTTAAGAGTTGTTGCAAGGACAAGAGTATATCATCTTTCATACACCTCATCAGTAGGTTTATAGACCTTACTAAGCCAGATTGCCAAACGTATGAAGATGTCCTTCAAAACCTCATGGTAACCTTACACCACAAAGGATTCACCACTGAGATTGTAGAAGATATCAGGAGAGATTATCATGATCAATACCAAGAATCCTCTGATATAAGAGACGAGGTTTATGAAGACCATTGTCAACCCCTCGAAGAGGAGAGAAACCTCTCCCATAATCCAATAGAATGCAATGAAGATATAACCAGAAAAGTGAATTATGAGGATGAAGCACCAGTGATCACTCCTCAGTCTGATGATGTTCTCCAAGATCCTGTCCCTCCTGCACAAGATGAAGAGAGAGAGGTAATTCATTTTCATTCTTTTGATGATACCTTGTTCTATGACTCAGAAAATGAAGAAGGAATGGAACCCTTGGACAAGCTAGATCCCCTATGTCTCAAGACTGAATATGTAGAGGCAGGTTTTCCACCTGATGAAGCTATCCAAATACTTGAAGCTCTTGCACAGGAAGGAGCAAGCGAGGTAAATTACGCCCCCTTCCAAGTTTTTAGTGGTTCTTTACCTTATGACACAGAGAGTACAGAAGTATTGGATGTTTTGACTCCTCCATGTTATGATACTGATACTGACATAGTTGATTTCGACGAGTTCATACTTGTTGGGAGACGTAGATGGGATGCATTTAGTTATGATATAGATCCCATCTATGACATAAAAAGTCATCTTCGGATGTTGCCTTTGCAATTACCACAACAGATTACTTTTGACCAGTGGCAAAAAGGAGATGAGGTTTTTTCCCATACCTTCCAAAAGACCAAGGATGACCCAGTACCTTATTTTCCTGATAATTTTCGGTCATACCTTGAGCACTTTGATGATTGTTCTTCTAAGCATTTGGATTTATTTTGTGAGGATGATTGTCAATCACCTATCTGCTCAGATTTTGATACAAGTGAGAACATTGTTTGCCTAAGGAAAGTCTCTCATGGCTTTTCACTCCAGCCACATGTTGTTACTTTACCATGCTTGTCCAGTAAAGGTGTGCTTGAGAAGTATATTTTTAATGTTGAGTTTCCTCTTAGGCAAACCTTGAACTTCAAGGGTTGGTTGGGTACTGCATGTTTCATTCAGTTTTTCAACTTTCCCTTTATAGTTTGCCAGTCGTTTGCTAGATCTTTGTTAATCCCTTCTTTGACTTCAGAGTGTGAGGATGTCCTAGGTAACCAGTTTGCAGGTCCTTTGAGTCAGTTTTATGAACCCTGCATTTTTCATGACCCTTTCTTGAAGTGGATTGAGTACTTTCCTCAGAGATGGACTTGGTAGGAATTTATCCCTCCCACCCGCCTCCATGAGTTGGATTCTGACTTTTCCGATGATATGATATACATTGCAACTCATGGCATTTTTGTGCTTGACTTGTCATTACTTTGGCTTATGATGAAGCACAAAGGCAGGTATTATGGGACATTGCCGGATTGGCTTCATTGGTTATTTGAGTACACCAAACATCCAGCCAAAGGTAAGTGTAGGTAAGTAGTTTGCTTTACATTATTGATTATTTCTCATTCATATACATATATTATATTTGCAGGGTGGCAATACCACCCCACCTTTGTTGCTGATGCCCTATTCGAGTGTGAGCAGGTCTGCTGGTTTATGCCATAGATGTTGAGGTTCTCATGCGCTCTACGATGAGCACATGTCCCCGAGTTGGAGCCATATGTTATCCCCGATTTCTAGGGATAACTAGGAGATCATGTCTCGAGGCCCACAGGTCCTAGACATGGAGTACCGAGTGCAGGATTGACCTGAGCATGGCCCTGGAGGGCCCATCCTTCTTCTTCTTCATCGGACTTATCCTATAAGCAACAACAACATCCATCACCATCGGCTTGGACTTGCATTGAATAAGACTCTTTCTCCATGAGGTAATTGGTCTAGGTATCATGGTATGTGTCATGTTTGATCATTATAACTTTCAAGTATATGTGTCAGGTTCCTTACATTTCTGACAACTGCTTGGATCTTACACTAACCCACTTGACCATGGTTGGGGGGATAGACAGGGTGCCCTAGCAAGCTTGTATCCATAGGTTTTGGTTAGCCACCAGGAGGGATTTTGAAGATCCATTGTTCGCTCCCACCATATTATCATTTTACATCCTATCTCCCACTCATCTATCCCTTACCCCTAGTCCAGGCATTAGGATGACCTATTTGAGGGGTTACACTTTATCCTGTGGAAAGAAGGGGCTAAAGGCCCAGGAGGTAAAAGCAGCTGGTAAAAGATAAAATCCATAGAATATAGAACCAGGAGATGCCTCGCCCAGGGATCCCTGAGAAGGCAATAAAAAGCCTCTCGATAAGAAATAAGAGGGACCCGAAGAAAAGTAATAAAGCAAGACCTAGCCAAGAGAATGTGGGGTCTCATCACGAGCTAGCCCATTATGTTCATAGGTATCTAGCAGTATGACATTGCCATTATCTGGTTACCACACCAGAGCAGTGACCCTTGGTTGCATGGCCAAGGGAAAGGGGGTCTCATCACGAGCCAGCCTTATCATTTCTGCAAAAATACTCGTGGGTAACACTGTCATCTCTTGTCACCATGCCAAGGCAGTGTCCTCTGGTTAGACCTTGAATCAAAAAGAAAGAAAAAACTATAAATAAAAGAAAAAATAAAGGCAATAAAGGGCTTGGAAAGAACTGCATCCTTGACAGGTACAACTCACCTTCTACAAAGGCACCCATGGATAATACCCACCCCTAGGTTTCTCTATGTTTGGACATCCTTAGACCAAACCACCTCGTATTACATGGCTTGAATGATATCCTTTGGGAACTTTCCTCTTCTTATGGATGCTAGCCCAACATCGCACTTTGTCTTTTCTTTGGCTTTGTATAGTAGGTCAGTGTAATGTCTTTGAGTTGTTAGATGATATGCTAGGAGTCTTATGCATGCATTTGATAAAATTAATGATGAAATATGATTGACATTGTTATGATCCCGAGGACTAATGAGCCCATGGATGGTGAAGTTTTTGATGTGCAGGACCATGCCCGACGGACAGGTACCAGTGGACCGGTACACATGGGGAGATGATCAGTTCAGACCTCCATGGAGCTGAAGAGCCCATCAGATGGTTGTTGGGACCTCATTAGGAGCAGAGACAGGATGATGATTGATCGAGCCTTTACATATGAGAAGGAGGAGGACATTTTCATCCAGGACGCCTTGGTTGAGCCCAACCGAAGGGCATTGACCCACTACAGGTGGAACGTGTGCTTTCTGATGCCCTAGGACGTCATTCAGGAGCCATGACGTCACCTCTAGTTGGTGGTACCTTGACAGAGCATTTTGGCACGTGTGGCAGAGCTTGGAGGCCCAATGAGGGCCAACGTTTGTCTTCTAGCGCTGAGTTTTTCCCTAAAAAGGGCCAACGTCTCCCTCAGAGGGGCTAGACATCCTGCTTATTGCTCATTTAGGCTTTTATTTAGCAGTTAAATGTAAAACAATATGATTTTTAGTAGTCAGCCTTGTCGGTTGTTTTAATGACCTAATTTTTAAATTAAAGGTCATTGGATGATATAAATTGAGGACGATTTCCCTCATTTTGAACATAAGACAACTCACTCTTTTGTGAGATCTGATTTTTGCGCCCTACTAGGGTTGTTTTGTTGTCTAAAGTGAGGCACACTTGCTATTGGAAGGATATTTTTGGCATTTATGGCATTTCTCTCAAGGAAGGTTTACAACTAGGGTTTGCTTGTGCTTTTCTTCATGACATATAAGTGAATTTTCTTGCAAAACTTCTTGAATGAATGGTTGTAGGTATAATTTCTTGCATTTACTTATTGTATTGTTGATTTAAAACCCTAGGTAACAAGCACAGAAGTAGGTTATTGTTACATGTCCCCTTGTTGAGAAATCTTTTTCAGCCATTGAAGAAAAGAGATAAAGCCTAGTCGTTGCTACACTTGTCTTCCTTTTTCTGAGCTAGCATTGAAGTCTATAAGTTGAAAAGAGGAGACGTCCTAGGCCTAGATTGCCTACACCTAGGGTTTCACCTTCTAGGGTTTGAAAGCCTTGTCATTGCAACACTTTCTCCCTTAGATTTATGCTTTAAGCTAGCCGTTTTGCCAAGTCAATTTAGAGAAGGAGAAAAGAGCACAAGGCCTTGCTTAAGAAACACCAGAGTGAGCCTCTTTCCCCTAGGGTTTTGATTCTAGGGCCCTGCCTTTCCAGCACCATAGAACCCTACCTTCTAGTCTCTGAGTTATCATCCTTTCGAGACCTTGTGCCCTTATTTTTGACTCCATATACCCTAAGGCACTGATTTGATCTCCAACGTTGAAGCTTTAGTGTACAAAAAAACTCTTTAAACCCTAAATCTTGAAACCCTAACTAACTAACCCTAACCCTAACTAAGGCTGACATCATAGTTGGTTATTTTTTACACAGCTAGATTTTGACTTCTACAAGCAATTGAGCGATGATCTAAAGCATTTATTGATTGAAGTGTTGATTGAATACATTGATGGCTTTGTCATCTTGATAGTTATTGATGAATTAATGCTCTTTCCATAAATAATTGACAAAACGTTGATCTCATTAATATCTATTGCTTTATATTGCTTAAATTATATCATATGGTCATATGAAGTGCCAACCCTTTGTATATAGCCTGCACATATATTTTTCTAATGTTGCTTTGTTAGGGGCAGGTGTTCTCATTTGGGACTATACTTCATTATTGGTTGATTAGTTGGACCTTCTGATTTTGGTGGTAACCTGTGAAGGGGAAACTTTAACTCTGACCTTATATCTCAGCATCTTCAAAACCCCAGGTTACTGGGGATGTCTCCCCTGGGCTAACCTCCCTAAATTGAAAGAACCTCCCCATTGAGGTGACATTGGGTGGGGAAGGTTCTTGTTTCGCCAATTTGACCTGTATCCTTTAGCCATTTGACCTAAACTACAAACTGTGCGATAACACAATCAACATATAGAAAATGGATTCCAAGCTTTTGAATTCAGTTTGTAGTAAGACGTTCTACCTTAATTTGTGTGTTCTCACCTTGAAAGCATATATGAATACCACATTGTTCAAATTGAAGCAAGCTCTACCCAAAATCATTGTGAAGGTGACATTCTACAATGTAAATAAGTTTATTCTCTAGATTTTGTGTGAAGGTGGCATTCTACAATGTAAATAAGTTTATTCTCTAGTTTTTGAGATACACTAGGAAGTTATGAATGAAAATTACTCCATTGTCATTGTATATTGCACAAAGCTCTTTGCATATACATCATAAATGATGTTTTTAAATGCATAATTGATCAATTATAGATGATGATATTATTGCTTTTGCTTTCACATTAAAACCATGGAAAATTGTCGCATCATCATCCTTGAGAGAAAAAAAAAGACATTATCAAATTTAAAAATTATGTCAATAATAAAGACAGACTTAGTAAAAGCTAAATGTTATTAATACACTTACCAAAATTAAATTCTTCCCAACAAAATATTACCCTAATCATGTGTTGACTCATCAACCACAAGTTTAAATATTGTGATACACTTTATGATAGGCGTGGATAAATAATTATGTTGACCCATCAACCACAATAATGATTGGGAAGTGTAAATTAGCTTAAATAATTTGCACCCTTTATGACAAGCGTCAATAAAATAATTAGAAGGTGAAACATTGTGATACACTTTTGGTAATATTTTTAGTGTCATTCAAATTAAAAGAAACTATGGAGAAAAATGAAAAGGAAACCAAAAATTGCACCACAAGTTGTCTAGAATATATTTTCTAGTAAACCATAACCAGTCCACCTTAGAAGTTGGCACCCAAGAGCCTTCCATGTATGTTTTTTCAAGGAAAATCCCATAGTTTCTTTGTTGGGTATTCAATTTTTTGGGTTTGAGCTTGGACAAGTGTGGTTAAAGGATGTGAAATTTTTATGGTAAAATTAGCTTTTACCAATTAACTCATTAATAAATTTAGGAAGAAGAATTGAGAAATATAAAATTATATAAAGAGATTCTTCCTAAAGAGTATTTAGGAGAATTGGGAAATCAAAATCATGTATTTATTTCTATAGTATTCTCCTAATTGTTTTGAAATGTACATGAAGGTTACATGATTGTATATGATAATAAATACAAATATATAGCAGATAATAAAACATTGGAAACAAAATACTATAGGGGTGTTTTTTGTTTTTTTACATTTAATTATTTATCGAAGAATCGAATAGCTATATTACTAAAATGAATTCAATTGTCACTTCTTCAAAGTGTATATGCTAAACCATCATTACATCTAAGTAGCCTTACATCGACTTTCCTAACCTATTCATGTAAGGTACGATGTGAGAGCTAGTTTTTATATCTTATGTTCACAATATTTTGTCAATGTAATCAAGCAAACTAAACATTGAATAGCTATTGAATCCAAAATTGAGAATTTATCAATTTTAATTACTTTTTCTTTGGGTAAATTTCTAAACTCTTTGCACATCCCCTATCAACGAGTAGAGAGTGATTGTGTTGATTAGTTGCTTGACACACCACACAAATATGTGGAAACACCAAGAATACATGTGAACGATAGCTCACTATTAGAGTTATGACATAAGAATACTTGCAAAAAAACCTTGTATCTAAGCCCCTTCCTTATTAACAAATGGTCACCTCTCATTAACATGTTCAACATATTTTGGTTTCCCATAGTAGTTACAATATCCAAATCTTTTTTTGTGAAGCCTGCCTATGCACAAAATGAACCATCCAATGAGCCTCATCTTGAAGGAAACCCTCCCATCCAAAATAGCTTGCATTATTTTTTGTAATCCATGTTCAATGTTATTGAAACTCTACCTCCTAATACTATTTCATTCAATAGAAGGTTTGAGGATCATATTCAAGTACAAATGCCAAATACCTAATCTCGTATATTGGCTTCAAATCCCATAACTCCAATTCGAGTCCCTCCATTTCTTGGAGAGAGAGAAGAAACTAATCCCCGGTTTTTATTCAAGAAAGGTTTAAGAAAATAAAACAAATAAAGAACAATGATACTGCTAAGAACACTTGGAAGTAAATACATGTGTTTTTTTCGGTAAATAAATGTAGCTATTTATATTATATCAGCAAAGGAAGTACACTTATTTACAAAATTTGGTGATCCCATACAATTTTTTGCCTTGTGTGAGAATCCCATATATACAAAGAATCATTAGAAAATCCAAAGAATCATTAGAAAAAGTAGTCAGTTTCTCTTGTTTTCTTGGAACGCCCCTTTAGATAACCTATTACAGTTTGCAAAATGCCACTTACAAGTGTTTCTTCATAACATTGTGAGCATACTTTACATTTGTTTCTATAAAATAATTTATTTATTTCAAAGATTATTGAAGGAAAACCAAACAATGATGTTGTCTCACACTTTGATGCCATATCTTAATATAAGTCTACTATCCAAAAATCTTATGAAGAAATCATATTGGACCATTAGGGTGGTCTTCATTTCGGGAGTGATGTGCCAAATAAATCATCCTCTCCCTTTCATAGCTTGGTTGAGAAATTGGGGACATTGATGGTCCTACTAATGTCTCTAAGTTGTACTATATATGACACATTGCTATCACTTGAAATCTTAAACTTTGCATCTTCTTTTCTAATATAAATATCATCCACTTTAGATCATCGATAGAATTTTTCATGTTTGAATTTTGTTGGTACATTATGTGTAGGATATCCTCATGATTTAGATTGGAGATTTATTGATTTAGATTGGAGATTTATTGAGAGAAATGCTAGGACCCTCAGGGCCATATTTGAGGAATGTGAAAGTGCTTCTAGAACAAGATGCTTAGATTTTTTAGAATCTCCAAGATGACAAGAGTACAAAAATTAATATTTCAAGTCTTTTTTTTTTAAGCATGAATCTCTTGGTTAACTAGAATTGGTTGAATAATGTCTTCCATCTAGATTAGAGATTTATTGAGAGAAATGTTAATGCCCTCATGGCCATCTTTGAGGCATGTGAAAGTTCTTCTAGAACAAGATGCCCAAATTTTTTAGAATCTCCAAGATGACAAGAGTACAAGAATTAATATTTTCCAAGTCCATTTGTTTTTGAAAGTGTGAATATCTTGGTGAAGAATTGGTTGAAGAATGTCTTCCATCTAATTGGGGATATAGAAATGCAATACATTTGAAAAAAATGCACTTTGAAATCAAATCCATATATCTAGAAGTAAAATTCCTCTCTAGAATTTTGTCCAACATTTGAGGTGAAAACTTATACCATTGCATTTTTATTGGGAATTTCTTTAAATTTTTGGTGTGCAAACCCCATACTAATTTGTGTGTGTTTGTGTGTGTGTCTGTGTGTGGACATGTTACCATAAATACTACCAATTATCCATTTCCTAACTGCATATGTGTGTGGGAACTACCCTTTATTTATCCTCTAAGGATTCCGCCACATTGAAATTTTTGTAAATGATCCAATGGGATTTTGAAATCTTACCGACCATCCTCCTCCATACAAAATCCCTTTTGACATTATCATTATATGTGTAACATTATTTAGATTGTGGCACCATGCACAAAATGAGGTATGAACCAAGAAAGGAGCCTCATTTTGAAGGAACCCTCCCACCAAAATACATTGAACTCTTTTTTGTAATTTATGCTCATTTTTGTTGAAAAATCACCTTCTACTAGGATTGGTTTCAATAAAAGGTTTGGTGATAACATTCTTGAGACTTGTACAAATATCTATCTTATATATTGGGATAAGTGCCCCATAACTCTAGTCCCAATCCTTCCATTTCTTGGAGAGGAAACCAATCCAATCTTAGTATTTTTCAAGAATGATTCCTAAATATTTAAAAAGGTAGGTTTGTCAATTGAAGGTGAAGAGAAATATCTAATTCTAAGAATTTATACTTGGACAACCATTCATCTCATAACTTGCATACATTTTTCTTCAAGCATTCATACAAGTTATTTTCTAATAGATGATACAAACTAAAACTAGTTCTGGGGTCTATCAGGAGGGGCATACATTATAGGAATCAAATATAAAATAGAATATTTACCCACAAAATTTATGCTTATAAAGTCTAGACCTGTGTTAATATCTAAAATCGGGAATAACCCAAAACTTGCTCATGTAGGGAGTTGAAATTGCATAATTATCATTGTTTATTGGTTGTTGATAACTATAGTATGCTTTCCAGTCTATTTTGTTTCATAAAATAGGTCAAAACTAAAGTGGTGATTAGTATACAATTTAATGTAGGTGTCTATATTTATGGAGGTGCAAAATATTTTCTTCCTGGAAATTTCAAATGAATTTGAGTGCATTATCCTAAATAGAAAATTTTCATCATGGCTTGTTTTCCATAGTGATTTATTTTGTGGTCTCAAGTGTAGGATTTTTTTTGTCTCAAATAGTACATACTCAAAACCTGGAGGGGAACCAAGAAAATATCCAAGGATAAAAATGTTGAACAGAACCTAGAATTGATGGTTGCAATGCTTTCCATAAACTCAGTGATAGCTCAATATCAAAACCCTTGAAGTAGGGTAACAACTTATAATTGATCCCTTTATAGAAGGAAGCCACTCTTGTTCACTTTCCTCTTCGATGGGGAAACCTTCTAATGATCTAAGCTCCAAATAAAATACTCTTCCACACATATCATGAGGACTCCATCCTTATTTATAACTAATTAAGATACCCTAATCATAACAACCTCCTAACTACCTAGTGGACATTCTTTAACAAGGCCCCATTATATTTATTCAATATGTCTAACTACCATAGTGGATATTATTTAATAATATAATGGACCTATTAAACCTTAATTTGAATGGATTCCAATATTATTACTCTACTATGGTCTCTTCATCCCCCCATTACACCCCTAGGGATGATCCCAACATTCCACCCCCCTTAGAAAATAATGATCTTCAATGCTTGTTGTGAGGAGGTACAACCATAAAGAAGGGTCCCATAGATAAGTGTTGACCACAATGTTGAAGTAAGCCAGAGAACCAAGGTCCCATGTAGAAGTTCAAGTCACCATGTTGAAGTATTCCAATAAGCTCCACCATAAATTTGGGTCGCATGTCTAAGTTATTATGTGGATTCCCCTCTAAAGATACCTAAATTCAATAACCATATAAAACTGGTGCTCCAAATTTCTACATTGGTCATGTCGATCCAAATATGTAAGTCCATCCATATCCAAAAATTATCCACATAACACACTAGTACTAGAGAATATGCACATTTAAAACTAGTAGTCGTAATAAGCTCCTTCACTTCCTCCATGATGTTGTCTACATAAGGTGGATTAGAGTCATCAAATAGAATATGAAAGTATTTTTTATCCTATAAATGACAACCATCCATATACGAATCATCACAATCATCCTTGAAATCATACTAGCCATATATTTCTTGGTTATACTCTTCCTTGATGCAAGGGTATGAGGTCTCAATAATATAGGTCTCCTTATATTTAGCAATTATTTCTTTTATATATTGGATTCATTAATACCAATATTGCATATATTTTCCATCAACATTATGGTATGGTCCATAACCTTGCCATTTTTCACATCCATTAGGGTTTGAGAGAGGAAATTTGCAAGGGTTGTAGCTCACAAGATATTGATCAGAATCACAACATATAATATACCAAATAAAACCCCACAAAATCCTCTATCCTATGAAACTAGTCCAATAGAAATTTGAGCACACCGCCAAAAGATATCATATCTTCAATCCACGCAACTATCATGAAAAAATCCTAAAAAATGATTTTAAAGTAGCATTATCTTCACTTCCCAAACTCCAGTTTAGATGATTTTTTTAAATAAGTTTTTTTCCAATAGTAACTCAGATATACAACTAGTTACTTCAAATTCTTCTCATAAAGTTACAAGAATTGATATGAGTGTCATGACCCTCTTTTTTTCCTTCGAAAACAGGCAAAATAGGAAAAAAAATCTTCCTTTTTGGCCCAAGAAAGGGCTTTGATACCAAAATTTATGTACCTTATATTTGAATATAAAATCACATACAATATATTTAATAATAAGATATAAAAGTCCCATGCTTTATTAATATCAAAACCTTAAGGTAGGGCGACTCCTTACAATTGATCCTTTTATGGAGTGAATCCACTCAAATTCACTTGCATCTTCAAGGGGGAAACCTCCTAATGGGATAAGCTCCAATTATAATACTCTTCCATGCCCATCATAAGTAGGAATCCATCTTTATTTATCACCAATTAAGAAATCCTAATCATAAAAACCTCCTAACTACCTAGTTGACCTTATTTAACGAGGCGTGATTACATGTCTTCAATACTACTATAGTGAGACTTATTTAATAAATACAATCATAGTGGACCTAGTCCACCTTACCTTGAATGGACTTGACTATTATTACTTTGATATGGGCCCTTCAGGCCCCCATTACACCCTTAGGGAGCATCCCAACATGTAGGCCCTAACTCTTGGGGTTTTCCCGCAACCATATCCATGGTATAGAGACTCATACTTAATGTTAAGAACCTCATGATGTTTATTATCCCCATCTAGACACCAATGATACCCTCAAAACATCCTTTGTGGTGGTTCAACATGCCATTGTTGGCCTTACATGCATAGAAGATTCCTTTAGGACATAATGCCTCGGTTTCCTCTCTCGATGATGTCCAAGGACTCAAGGCCATACATAGTGCTCTAAATGTTCTAATGTTTCCCATATCCCCACTTGAAGGCCAAATATCCCCTGAATAAATCATATATGGTGGTTTGAGGTGTCATTCAAGACGCTTGATCCCTAGAATCTTCCGAAAACCTTGATAGGTTGGATATGGTGGCTTGAGGAATTATATTTATCCCTAGATCATTACAAGCTTCATTTATCAACTAAGGCTTGTGTTTCCCCCCTTGACCATATCAAGGCCTTGAGACCCATACATAATGCTCAAAACTTTGCAAGGGCACTAACATCCTTTCTTAGAGGCCAGGGATACCCCCTAGATGTAATGTGTGGTGCTTCATTATTCATATCTCTGGCTTCCTCAAATATTTCTTTTGGACCTAAAGCATGGTCTTCTTCTCCATATCATTTCCAGGGCCCTGGGACACATACCTACTACTAAAAAACCACCTAGTCCCACCGACATCCCTAATGATAGACCAAGGATACTCTCAAGAGGCCATGTGTGTTTTACATCCTTCTTGTCCCTCAATGGATAGAAGCCTCCTTTAGGGAATAAGGTTCATGTTTCCTCCCGTGACCATGTCTAAGACCTCAATATACATACCCAATCCTTAAAAATGTTAATGGTACCTATATAGATAGTTAGAGGAAAAAGATTCCCTTGAGTGGTCATTTGTGGTGGTTCAAGATGCCATTCTTGGCCTTAAAATATTAGAAGTTTCCTTTAGGGCCTAACTCTTTGGTTTATTCCTGTTACCATATACAAGTTCTAGAGACTCATTCTTAATGTTCAAAACCTCATAATACTAACTAACCCCATCTAGATACAAAGGATTCCCTAAAAAGGATCTTTGTCATGGTTCAACATGTTTTTGTTGGTCCTAGATTCCTAAAAATGTTCCTTTATGACCTAATTCCATAGTTTTCTCTCTCGATCATATCCAAGGACCCAATACCCATAACCAGTGCTCAAAATATCCAAATGATTCTCATATCCCCACTTGAAGTCCAAAGACCTACTCAAGAGGTCATCTATGGTGGCTTGAGGTGTGATTCATAACCCTTGAGCCTATAAGCTACCTAAAACCTTCAAAGGTATGGTGTGGTGGTTTGTGGCATCACATTTAGCCATGGATTCCTAGAATAATTGCTTATTGTCTAAGGATTTAGTTCCCCTCCTTAAAAATATCAATTCCTTGATACCCATACCTAATTCTCAAAACCTTGTGAAGTCACTAACATTCTTTCTTAGAGTACAAGGATACCCTACATAGGTAATGTGTGGTGCCTCAAGGCATTTTTCATGGATCTATATGCCTCAAACTTTTCTTTAATACCTAAGGCATGGACTCCTTCCCTAGATCATTTCCATGGTTGTATGACACATACCTACTACTCACAACAATCTAGTGGCATCGACATCCCCAATCATAGGCTAATGATAGCCTCGTGAGGCCATGTGTGGTTGTTTAAGGAATCCTTCTTAGCCCTGGATGGCTATAAGCTTCCTTTATGGTGTAAGTTTCATGTATCCTTCCTTGACCATGTATAGGGCCTTGAGATGATCCAGGTGGATATCGGGGGCCACCCATCTTTTCCAAATGGCTCAAAACAGTTTTCTGGCCATTTTGGCAATTTACTATTTTTAGCAGGTTTTAACTTCCGGGGCCATTTTGAGGGCCTAAATGAAGGTTTTTCAAGATTG
>ML834602.1:29872-49575 GCA_009831015.1 Picea engelmannii | reverse complement strand
AAATGACAACACTATGTACAAAGTGGAGTTTAATGACGACAACCCATGGAGCCTGAATGGCACCACTGTCGGCCATTTAGACATGAATTATTACACTGTGGAGATTTTGGGGTAAATCCCATGAAAACCTTCATTCTAAAGGATGATCGTGAAAATGCCTGAAGTTGTATGGGTCCCAATGCTGAGTGTAAACTTCTCTGACTAATTCAGGATCATGATTGTAGTTATCCCCCTGATGAAGTAGAAATTTGGTTCGTATGATCCATGGATGTTTTTCTTTGATAAACATAATTTTATATTCTTCTTCAAAGAATAGGTCAGCAATAGTATTCAGACTCTTGTTATGAAAAAGAAACATCCTTCCAACTTCAGTTACATCCGAATTTATACTGACTAGGTTTAAACCAAATTGATGCCACCATTCTAACAACCAGTCAGGTTCAGGCCAGTCTCTGAAAGAATGAGAAAATTTTATCATGCAGTAATAATACTTATACTTAGTTGTCCAAAGACAGACGTTAAACCACATGGTTTTATACTGTTGATAGTCTATGTTAAATATAATTTCATATGGATTTATGTTTGGCCAGTCTTCAACAGTTCTTATTCGATTTATTCGGAAGAAATGATATGCAGGAGTTTCTTCCCATATTCTTGTCTGATGATCATACCATTGTCTATTAGTAGTTTCCAATATGCTAAGATCTCCCATTTCAATCAGCTTTTCTCTGGAAGTAACAGTAATAGGTTGGTGCAATCTTCCAAGAATATGTTGAGGAGAAAGTACATTTATATGTGTATTCCTTGAAAATCCAGGTAATCCCAATTCTACCTTTTCTGAATGCCTCAGCTGCCATGAAGGTATCCAATGCTCTTTAAATGTTTCCCAGGGGGTATTATCATCTAAATAATGAGTAATAGGATCATTTCTTTGATCATCAAAAACTTCCACAATTACCAAACTCTTCTGGTAATAAGCAACCTGGATATGGGCTTCAAAAATAAATGGCAATTCAACCCTTTTAGGAGGATTTCCACTTATACTTGGCAATGTTATAAAATAACCAATTTTTTGATCTGAACAAATGCATGAACCATGGGGTTCTACTACAGACAAAAAATGAGTGCCAAGTATACAATCGACTGGTAAATCTAAAATCTGAAATTTCATCCCTAAAGCATAATCTTCAAGTAACAAAATACCTTTAGGGACTTCATACTGAAAGGAAGTATTTACATTTCCTAGTCCAGTAGCTGAACCAAAACTAGGAAGTTAGTATTTTGCAGGGATGAGATCCTTATGTAGTAAATTCAAATCAGATCCAGTATCTGTAAGTGCAGTCAGAGAAAAAATTTCTTGATTTATTTCTAACTGGATTCTGATATAATACTTCTGATATTTAACAGGCAAAATTTTCATACCTGTCATTTCCTGCATTTCTGCTGTAGTATGCTCCTGGAGAATTGTTTCAAATGGAGCATCTTCTAAAGGAGGAGGAATTGATTCTAATCTTTCTTTGATTTATTTAATTTCTTTTCTAGCCCATGAATCAATTTTAAAACTGAGTTCAACATCTCCTTCTATTCTTCTGATCTTTTCTTTTAATTCAGAGACTTCCTTTTTAAGAGAATAGACTTCTTTGGCCAAGTCTGTGATGGAGGCATTCTGCAATTTTGGTTCTTTGTTAAACTTGATATAAATATTTGTATTTTTATCAAAGGAAGCATCTAGAAACAAAGGTTGTCTTCTTGGAATTTCAGAGCCTTTTCCCTTTTGCTCTGTTTTGACAGTCTTGATAAAAGTTTCAAGAAGAGAATTTTTCATATCCCCTTCTGGGAGGCCTTTGATTTGTGAAAGCATTTGTGCCTCCTGATCTCCTATATTTGAAAACATACAGACCTTTAATTTTCCTTGAGGTCTGGGATCTGATTCAAAATCAGAACTGTCAGAACTGTTAGTGTTGCTTTCACAAGAACATAAATTAGGATTATCGCATCTGCAATTCTGATTTATAAAAATTTCGTTTTGTAAGGAATGTTCAAATTCAGATGTGCTGCTAGAATAACAACATCCTTCTTGGAGTAGGTGCATTTCCTCTTTTGGTTTTTTGAATGGATTGTATGGGAAAGAATTTGTATCATGATTATTTGCTCCACATCTATTGCAATGGAGTATCACTATCTGTTTCTTTTCCTGAGCCTCTTTTTCTTTTTGTTCTGAGAACTTTCCTTTAGTTCTCCTAGAGGCTTCATTTTCTGGGAAATCATGAGCATAGTGCCCTTGTTTCCCACAACTCTAGCAGACTACATTATGCTTTTCTTCATGCTTATGAGTTTTGAGCTTGATGTCATGTGGCTCAAAATAATGAGTTCTAGGAACATATTTGTACCTAGCTTTATATTTTCTGCCCTTTTCTCCCCTAATATTTTTTGGCTTCTTTCTTCTTTTTCTTGCAGGATTTGTAAGATACAAGCCATATTGTTCACAGATTGATTTTTGATCGAGGAGGTAGGAGGATTTTGATACAGAGTTTTGTACCTTCATACTGGTACATAGTCCTATCAGGGCTTTGGTTATCAGGGAATAAATTTCTCCCCAAGTATATAACTCATAGGGAAGTTTAAATACATCTTCCATCTTCAAATATTCAAAAAAATTGCTTGGAAGGGCTGCCAAATAAACATGTTTCCATAACAGATTTTTACTTTCTTTTACCTCAAAGATCCTATGTGTCCATTCCTTATGAAACTGTTCATATTCAGACATCTTTCTACACTTCATATTCATAAGAACAATTTCATGTTTATCAACAATTTTATTCTCTATCCCACACCAGTGCTCAAGTATTAAAGTAGTGAGAGCACCAATCATATTATTTACTGCAGTCCTATCAGTGTGATATACAACATCACCTTCTTCATATTTTAGGACTTTTGCTTCCATTTTTTGGATCATTAAGGGAGAATAAATAACCTCCCACCATTTACTAAGGGTTCCTGTAAAACATTGGATAATAGTTTTGCATGCTTCAACTTCAAGTTTTCCCTTCATACACATAATCTTGTAGGAAACATACATTCTGTCAATCATTTTCCTGATTTGGGCAATTGACAGATTATCAATATTCCATTCTTGGAACCAGTCATCAACAAATGTCTGAGAATCAGGAAGCTTCCCTTTACCAACTAGGTTAGGGGCTGAGGGTCTGTGAGAATGATGTGGAAGATCCTCATAAGCTGGATTTTTTATAGTTACTAAGGAATGACGATCTCTAGAAGAGGATTCAGGTTTTTCTTCTTCAGAAGGAAAATGAAAAGGAAATATTTTTACAACTTCTATCTCAAAAGGCTTATATACAGGAGATAGATAGACATATGGGAACTAGGTAGGATAAAGGAATTAGGGATAGGTTTATCAGGCTGACTGGTTATGCCTTTAATTTCAGTTAAGGATTTTCCCATTGTAGAGAAGGCATTCCCTAATCCTTCCATAATATCTTCATGGTTTCTGCTTGACTCTTGGGCTCTGTGAGAAATTTCTAGTAAAGCAGAATCCATTTTGTCTTTGACATCAATGACTTTTTCTTGTACTTGATATATAGCCCTGACTATAGTGTTTGTGGATACCTACAGATCAAAGATTTGATCCTTTCTTGCATAGTCATTGGTTACAAAAGTATGAGTAGCCATCCCTCTTAGAGCAGTATTAGTCCAGTTTATTTGTTCAGATAGTGACTGGACTTTTTTGTTAATTCCAAACAACTGGGTGGCTTCTTCTGATAACAACAGAAGAATTGCTCTGACTTGTTTAGCACTATATTCTAAAACAATTCCTTTGAATGGTGGAAAAGTAGAGTTAGATTCAACAATACTTCCATCAATACTTTTCCATTTATGTTTTGGGGAAGGAGACTCATAACTTTCTCCTACCATTTGGACTACATGGTTTTGTTTTAAATTCCTCCATTCAAAGAAGGAAATCCAACTATCTTCTTTAGACATAAAATCTTTCCATTCTTTTGCCAGCCTTAATTTTTCAGCATTGGGAGTGGCTGCGTTAAATTCCTTGGTTTCAGAATTTGTGAACAAATCCCAGTTTAGCATTCTTTTGATCCATTCATCAGGAATAGATTTTTTCTGGCATCCTTTCATAATTATATGAAATTTATGTATTTCATCTACAGATGGTCTTTGGATATCATTGGGAAAAGGATTTGTAAATCTACAGTCGGGAATGACTGTATCACATTGTTCAGTATATCCTAACCCATACTTAGGAGTGCCAGGTGGTCTCATACCCTTATAAATATCTTTGATCTGGGATCTAATGACTCGATAGAGGGCATGTAATGGATCATAAAACAGAAAAGATGTTCTGAAGTAGATACAAAGGACTCTACAGTATTATTTACAGATCTATAATATATAGAAGAATCCATGGCAGTATTTACTATTTCTACAGAGAAAAGGAGGGCGTTTGAGTCTTATGTCTTCCTGAAAGGAGATTAGATAGGCTCATGGCCGACTCCTCAGGAAGAAACTAGCAAATCTTTTAGGAGGTCGCAGTAGTGGAAACTGTGCCTTTAAACAACCCGAGACTACTGATACGGCCTCAGATGTGTCGCAAGAGTGGAAATGTGCCTTTAAACAACTCGAGACTCTTGATACGACACTAGATTCCTTATGAGTTACACAAAGTATTTATACAAAAAGAAGTATCACACAGAAAAAACACAGAGCGAATAGTTATATCAGATCGAAGAAAGTCTGATATAATACCTGGGTTGAAAAGAAGGTATCAGAGCCATTCGCTCATTTTCAACCCGAGTATCATATCAGACTCTCTTAGATCTGATATAGCTATTCCCTCTGTGTTTTAAGTGTGACAGTTATTTTGTATAAAACTTTTGTGTGTTCCATAAAGAATCCAGTGCCGTATCAAGAGTCTCTGGCTGTTTAAAGGCACAGTTCCACTCTTGCGACACATATGAAGCTGTATCAGTAGTCTCGGGCTGTTTAAAGGCACAATTTCAACTACTGCGACTTCTTGAAAGGTTTGTTAGTTTCTGCCTGAGCAGTCGGCCAGGAGCCTTTCTAATCTTCTTTCGAGAAGACATAAGACTAAACGCCCTTCTTTTCTGTGCATACATAGTAATATCTACTATAAATGGATTCTTCAATATCTACTAGATTTGTATATAATACCTTAGAATCTTTTGTATCTACTTCTGAAAATGATTTATGCCTTATGATCCATTACATGCCTTCAATAGAATATTTAGATCTTAGAATCAAAGATATTTACAAAGGTATGAGACCACCTGGCACTCCAAAATATGGGTTGGGCTATGTAGAACAATGTGATACAGTCATCCCAGACTGTAGGTTTATCAATCCCTTACCCAGTGATATTCAAAGACCATCTGTGGATGAAATTCACAAATTTCATACATTAATGAAAGGATGCCAGAAAGGATCTATTCATGAAGAATGGATCAAAAGAATGTTAAATTGGGATTTGTTTACAAATCCTGAAACCAGAGATTTTAATACAGCCACTCCAAATCCAGAAAAAATAAGGTTGTCTAAAGAACGGAAGAAGTTTATGACAGAAGAAAATGATTGGATTTCCTTCTTTGAATGGAGGAAATTAAACCAAAATCCTATGGTCCAAATGGTAGGAGAAATTTTTGGATCTCCTTCCCCAAAACATAAGTGGAAGAGTATTGATGGAAGTATTGTTGAATCAAATTCCACTTTTCCACCTTTCAGAGGAATTGTTCTGGAAGATAATGATAAACAAGTAAAAGCAGTTCCTTTGCTTTTATCAGAAGAAGCCATCCGATTGTCTGGAATTGACAAAAGAGTCCAGTCAGTTTCTGAGCAGCGGAACTGGACAAATATTGCTTTAAGAGGGATGGATACACATACTTTCATAACAAATGACTATGCAAAAAAGACCAAATCATGGATCTCCAAGTATCTACTAATACCATTGTTAGATCTATGGACCACATACAAGAAAAGGTCATTGATGTGAAAGATAAAATGGATTCTGCTTTATCAAAAATTTCTTACAGAGCCAAAGAGTCTAGCAGGAACCATGAAGAAATTATGGAAGGTTTAGGAAATGCCTTTTCAACTATGGGAAAATCTTTAATAGAAATAAAAGGCAGAACTAGTCAACCTAATAAACCTATTCCTACCTCCTTCATCCTTCCTAGCTCTCACATTTCTATTCTATCTCCTGTACATAAGCCTTCTGAGATAGAAATTGTAAAAAGATTTCCACTTCATTTCCCCTTAGAAGAAGAACCAAAGACTTCTTCAAAACCATCCAAAGATCATCATTCTCTGAGAACTATCAAAAATCCATCCTATGAAGATCTTCCACATCATTCTACCAGGCCATCAGCCCCTGATCTAGATGGAAAAGGTAGGCTTCCAGATACACAAACATTTGCTGAAGATTGGTTTCAAGAATGGAAAATTGACAATTTGTCGATTGCACAAATCAGGCAAATGATTGACAAAATGTATGTCTCATACAAAATAATGTGCATGAAAGGAAAAACTGAAGTAGAGGCATGCAAAACAATTATTCAGTGTTTTACAGGGACTCTCAGTAAATGGTGGGAAGTTATTTCTTCTCGTTTAATGATCACCAAAATGGAAGCAGAAATTCTTAAAGATGAAGAAGGTGATATTATATATCATACAAATGGCACTACAATTGGTGCTCTCACTACTTTAATACTTGATCATTGTTGTGGAACAGAAAGTGAAATTGCAGACAAACATGAGATTATTCTCATGAATACAAAATGCAGGAAAATGTCTGAATATGAGCAATTCGACAAAGAATGGACACAAAGAATTTTTGAGGTCAAAGAAAGTAACAATTTATTATGGAAACAAGTCTACTTGGCAGCTTTACCATCTAAGTTTGTAGAATACCTCAAAATGGAGGAAGTATTCAGACTCCCTTATGAAATGTATACTTGGGGAGAAATCTATTCTCTGATAACTAAAGCTTTAATAGGACTTTGCGCCAGTATGAAAGTCCAAAATTCTGTGTCCAAATCCTCATATCTCCCTAACCAGAAATCTATCTGCAGGCAATATGGGTTATATCTTACAAATCCCGCTAGAAAAAGAAGAAAAAAGCCAAAAGATTTCAGAGGAGAAAAAGGTAGAAAATACAAAGCTAGGTACAAATATGTCCCTAAAAGACACTACTCTGAGCCAAAAGATATTATGCTCAAAACTCATACTCATGAAGAAAAACATAAAGTAATCTATTGGATTTGTGGGAAGCATGGAAATTATGCCCATGAATGTCCTGAAAATGAAGCCTATAGGAAATCCAAAGGGAAATTCTCAGAACAGAAGGAAAAAGAGGCTCAAGAAAGAAGAGAGATGGTCTTAAAGGCTCATTGTAATAGATCTGGGGAAAATAATCATGATACTAATGCTTGCCCTTACAATCCATTTAAGACAAAAGAAGAAGTACATATTCTTTGAGAAGGATGTTGTTCCACTTATAGCAGCACATCTGAGTTTGAATATGACTCAGAAAAATAAATCTTAATGAATCAATATTGCAGCTGCAGTAATCAAAATTTCTGCTCTTGTGAAAGCAATACAGATAATTCTGACTCTGGATCAAAACTTGAGATTCAAGGAAAATTGAAAGTCTGCATGTTTCAAAATACAGGAGATCAAGAGGCACAAATGCTTGCTTAGATCAAAAGCCTCCCTGAAGGCAGTATGAAAAATTCCCTTCTTGAAACATTTATTAAGACTGTCAAAACAGAATAGAAAGGAAGAAATACTGAAATTCCAAAAAGACAGCCTTTGTTTATTGATGCTTCCTTCGATAAAAACACAAAGACATACATTAAATTCAATAGAGAGCCAAGGTTACAAGACACCTCTCTTACTGATTTAGCTAAAGAAGTCTTCTCTCTAAAGAAGGAAGTTTGTGAACTGAAAGAAAAGATCAAAAGATTAGAAGGAGATGCAGAATTCAATTTCAAAATTGATTCATGGGCACGACAAGAAATCCAAGAAATAAAGGAAAGATTAAATTCCACTCCTCCTCCTTTAGAAGATGCCCCCTTTGAATCAATTGTTCTTGAATAGACAGCAGGAGAAATGAAAGGAATAACAACTACTGGACTAGGAAATGTGAATACTTCCTTCCAATTCGAAGTCCCCAAAGGTATTCTAATTCTGGAAGAATATGCTTTATGATGCAGGAGCATTGCCAATCAAGCAAGCCAGCGCGAGAGTAGAGGACAGCTGGACAAGCCAACAGATTTCTTTCTGAATTTCACCTTTATATGGTTGCGCCAAACATTAATATGTGAATTTAATGAAGTGCACTTGTATATTGTAATGGACCTTGAGCCTTTAATCTCTCGTCCTTAGGTAGATAGACGACATTTATTTTAGTTAATGCTGGTAGGTAGATTTTAATTGTAGAATTGACAGCTTTAGAGTCCAAGAGGAAAATGGGATATAGACACCCTCCTTTTGTACATTGTATCATTCATTCATGATTATTGAACAGGAGAGCCGAAGAGCAAGCAGAGAACTGGGTAGAGAACATCCATGTACAACTATTGAATTAATAGAAGAGAGCTTTGATTCCATTCCATGGTTATGTGTTATTTCTCTGTGTGTTGATATTATGCTCATGAGTATTTGATTCCTGTCATGCATTTGATTTTATATGTTGTGTATGTGATTTCATGGTTGGATTGAAGTCTGAGAGGTTGAGTGAATGAGTTTCAATTGTTTCTCTAACTTCACCAGAGAATTCCTGCAAGGAGTGCAGTTGAATTTGTCCGCAAGGAGTGCGTGACTACAGGGTCTAGTTAGAGAAAGCTATTGTCCTCATTCATCTCATAAGTGCAAATTTGGCACCAGAGCCGTGCAAGGCATGCGCGGGCTAGAAGAAGACTCAGGGTTGCAATTCTGAGCAAGGATATTTAAGACTGTTGTTGCAAGAGCGTGCAAAGTCGAGGAAGCCTCAACACTTAGTCGTGTTCGAAGATTTTCCGCAAGGAGTGCATGCAAGAAGTTCCCATAAAGACTGTGATGATGAGGACAAGCTCAAGGAGGAAATAACGCCATCGATCTGGGGTCATAGGGACTGTCATATCTACTCGTGATATTTCATATTAGCATATTGCGAGTTGAAGCACCAAGTCATTGGAAGGGAAGTGGTGATATCCTGAAGAGCGATTTCCCGATAGGCTCAGAACTATCGATCTTGAAGGATGCGTGTTTGAAGATCCCGAGGAGTCAGGGATCGAAGATTTGGGGTTCTCGATGATAGAGAACAATTGCATGTTGGATCCGCTATTTGCAATATTCCGACGGTGACATGGCAGTGTGGGACCATGGGGATCAGTGGAGTACAGGTGGTAACTTATCGGGGATCGGAAAAAGGAAAGACCTGAGCCCGTCGACATCAGAACTCGCGATCCCACGAGTTTCAAAATCCCAATAGACGGATAGAAGGTGGAGGAGTCAAGTCTACACGTGCATCGGAGAAGCGGTGTATCAGGATTCAAAGATTGAAGTTTCAATTCGATGACATTGCAAGGAGCGATTTCCCGATAGGGAGAATTCCGATAGTAGGGGAAAATTTAACGTTGAATCGTATCGGATTTCAGGGAATCATGAAGTAAGGAACACATGACCATAGGATTAGCAAAATTGCGAAGTCCGATTTCTCGACCGTTGAGGGAAATCTTCGAAGAGTTGTTGTGGGTAAGGGAAATTCCCATCAGGGAATAAGAGGAACCTTTGTAGTTCTTCGGGCTGAGTTTAGTGGAAGATCCTGAGGGAGCGATCATACTCTGAGGAGGAGCGCTTGGCGTCAGAGTGGTATTAGGGCGGTATTGACTCATGTTTTCTATAACCGAGAGAGACAGGATTCATCATGCCGCCCAGGAGGGAAAGGCAATCACCTGGTCCAGAGGACAGGGATGTGAGAAGAAGAGGTAGGCCGGCAGGGAATTCAGAAATGGAGAGACAAATGAGAGATCTTCGGGCAAGGCTTGAAGACATGGAGGTAGCGCAGAGACGCACAGTGAGTGCAGGGGATCTTAGTGATTTCGAAGTTGAGGAGGGAGTTGGACGTGAAGAAGAAGAGGTTACAACAGAGGATGCATCAACAGAGTGGTTGATCAAAGCCATTTCCAGGATGAGTTCAAAGACAAAAATGGACATTCCAGTCTATGAAGGGAGTCTAGATGCAGAAGAGCTGTTGGATTGGATCCGAGCTTTGGATACCTACTTCAATTATGAGGAAATCGAAGAGGATAAAAAGGTTAGGCATGTTGTCACAAAACTTAAAGGACATGCAACATTATGGTGGGACGAGCTACAGGCAGATAGACGTTCCAAAGGAAAACAAAAGATTAAAAGCTGGGACCGAATGATTGCTAAGATGAAGGCAAAGTTCATCCCGAGATATTATCAGATCACACTATTCAGGCGAATGCAGAACCTGAGGTAGAAATTGATGACGGTGAAGGAATACACCGAAGAGTTTTATAAGCTCAATATCAGAGTAGGTCATCGGGAGAGCGATGATGAGAAGGTTTCCAGATACGTGAATGGTTTGAGATATGACATTCAGGATGAATTAAGCATGATGACCATCAGAACGGTGAAAGATGCTTACCAGATGGCTCTGAAAGCCGAGGAGAAGCTGAGCCGAAAGAAAGGACAACGAGGGCGAGGCAGGAGTCAGCCCAGAGGCAAGGCGATTTCCCAGGATAAATATCAGAAGCCCAAGGAGGAATGGAAAAGACCTCAGGATAATATTGAGAGAGGTGGAACCTCGCAGAGGCAGCCATATGTTGAGCTAAGAGGACAGTGAAATGATCAGTGGGGAGATTATGTTGATGCAAACACTCTTCCTCATACTAGAGGTCGAGGTAGAGGAAGAGGTGGAGTTATCACATGTTTTACATGTGGGAAGAATGGACACAAGTCATTTGAGTGTCCAGAGAAGAAAAAAGATAGTGGAGAAGCTCACATCACAGAAGCACAGAGGCGTGATGTTGAGAATGAAGACACAGGAAGTGGAAGGTCATTGACATTGCACAAAGTTCTCTTAACACCCAAGAAAGAGGTGGAGGACACAACTCAAAGGACCAGACTTTTCAGAACCACATGAAAAACCAGGGGCTGGAAATGCAAGGTTATTGTGGATAGTGGTAGCACTGATAATCTCGTTTCGACCGAGATGGTGGAAAAATTAGAGTTGGATACAACTGATCACCCGAGTCCATACAAAGTTTCATGGCTACAGAAGGGACATCAGGTGAGTGTTACTAAACAATGTTTAGTTGAATTCAAAATAGGTGGGTATAATGATAAGATACTATGTGACGTTATTCCCATGGATGTATGTCATTTATTGTTGGGTAGACCATGGAGATATGACAGAAATGTGGTTCATGATGGGAGGATGAACACATATACTTTAGAAAGGGATGGAGGGACACACAGACTGCTTCTGATAAAGGAAAAAGAAGTGAAACCGGAAGTAACCAACACTATACTTCTCATGAGTGGGAAAGAGCTTCTCACAGAGATGGAGAAGAAGGAAGATCCACAATTCTTTGTGGTCAGGAAACCGAGAATTGTCCTGACTAGCACAAGAGTGGATGACTTACCAGATGAAATTCAGGAACTACTCAAGGAGTTCGCCGACATCATCGTGGATGAATTACCTCATTCATTTCCACCGATGAGAAGTGTGAGTCACCACATTGACCTCATACCAGGAGCAAGTTTGCCGAATAAAGCTGCGTATAGATTGACGCCGCAGGAAAATGAGGAGGTCAAGAATCAGGTTCAGGATTTATTGGACAAAGGATTGGTTAGGGAAAGCCTGAGCCCGTGTGTTGTTGCAACAGTACCGAGTCCGAAGAAGGATGGAGGTTGGAGAATGTGCACTGATTCAAGAGCGATCAATAAGATAACCATCAGGTACAAGTTTCCACTACCGAGAATGGATGATCTGATGGATTGCCTGAGTGGGGCAAATTTCTTTTCAAATATTGATCTCAAGAGCGGATATCATCAGATACGCATGAGGGAAGGTTATGAATGGAAGATAGCATTGAAGACCAACGAGGGTTTGTACAAATGGTTGGTCATGCCATTTGGTTTGACAAAAGCGTCGAGCACATTCATGAGACTGATGAATGAATTCCTAAAGGAATTCATCGGGAAATGTTTCGTCATATATCTAGATGATATACTGATTTTCAGCAAGACAAAGGCTAAGCATTTGAGACATTTGGCCATTGTGATGAGGAAACTACAGCAGGAGAAGTTGTTGATCAATATGAAGAAATGTTCATTCATGAAGACAGAGCTCATTTATTTGGGTTTTGTTATTTCAGCGAATGAGTTGAAAATGGATCCGATCAAGGTGGAAGTGATTAAGAATTGACCATCACCAAGAAATATTTTCAAGGTGAGAAGTTTTCATGGTTCGGCTAGTTTCTACCGAAAGTTCATCAGGAATTTCAGTGGAATTAGCGCAACAATGATGGACACAGTGAAGAAGCGACATAAGGCATTTCTTTGGATAGCAGAGGCTGAAAAGAGCTTCAATCTGTTGAAGTGAAAGATCATAGAGCAACCAGTGTTGGTGTTGCCAGATTTCCAGAAGACATTTCAAGTGAAGTGTTTTTGCAAGCGAATATGCCATAGGAGCGGTCTTGAGTCAGGAAGACAGACGAGTTGCTTATTTCAGTGAGAAGTTGGATGAAGCCAAACTGAAGTACTCCACGTATGATAAGGAATTTTATGCTATCATACAGGCATTGAAGAAGTGGAGGCATTACTTGATCCCAAAAGAATTTGTATTATATAGTGACAATCATGCATTGCAGTTTGTGAGTCAACAAGAGAAGTTGAATCAGAAACATGCAAAATGGGTAGAGTATATGCTGAATTTTACATTTGTAATTAAACACATTTCAAGGACTGCTAACAAAGTGGCTGATGCTTTGAGCAGGATATGTTTGTTGCTGCAGGAGTTCCGAGTCAAAACGTTGGGTTTTGAAAACCTTAGGGACATGTACGCAGGAGACGCAGATTTTGTAGAAGCGTATGAAGCAACTAAGAATCCAGTTCTCAGATATCGGAGCCCCTAGATAGACTACATGATCTAGGAGGGATTGTTATCCAGAGGAAATCAATTATGCATTCCAAATTTCTCCATGAGGGAGAACTTAGTAAAGGAAAAACACAGCGGTGGCTTGGCAGGACATTTTGGCCACAACAAAACATTCACAAAGATGAGAGAATCATATTTTTGGCCAGGAATGCTCTCAGACATCAAGAGGTTTGTTGACAGGTGTCAAATTTGTCATCATTCAAAAGGGAGAAAGCAGAATGCAGGGTTTTATCAGCCATTGCCCATACCCAAGATACCATGTGAGGCGATTAGAATGGATTTTGTATTGGGTTTGCCGAGGACACAAAGAGGTGTTGATTCCATCTTTGTAGTGGTAGACAGGTTTTCAAATATGGCACATTTTATTCCATGTCAGAAGACCAGCAATGGGACCCACATCGCAAATTTGTTTTTCAAAGAGATTGTTAGACTCCATGGATTGCCAATAAGTATAGTATCGGACAGGGATACAAAATTCATAGGGAATTTTTGGAGGACGTTATGGAAGAAGCTCGGAACTAACTTGGCATTTAGTTCAGCTTATCATCCTCAAATAGATGGACAGACAAAAGTTGTGAACAAAATTCTGGGAGATTTACTGAGGAGCTTGGTGATGGAGCACCATAGCAGCTGGGACAATATATTGCCACAGGCAGAGTTTGCATACAACGATTCAGTGAATCAGAGTATAGGCAAAATCCCATTTCAGATTTTGTATGGGACACAACCAAGGGGAGTTTCTGAACTCAGGGAGTCAGAACAAACTGCGACTAGCAGCGCTATTGTAGAAGAATTCGTTGAAGCAATGCAGGAACTTCACAGTAAGGTGAAGCAACGACTGATAGAATCAAATCAGGAGTATAAGCGTAGAGTAGACCAGCATCGGAGACAACTTCAGTTCGAAGTTGGCGATCTTGTTCTGGCACATCTGAGGAAAGAAAGGTTCCAAAGAAGAACATATAACAAGCTTAAGATGAAGAAAATCAGACCTTCCAGAGTCCTGAAGAAATTTGGGGAGAATGCGTATGAGATTGAGTTGCCGGATGGCATCGGGATATCTCTGATATTTAACATTTCAGATTTATACCCATACATGGATGGAAAAGCAGAGGATGAAACTGAGGAACCAGTGATCCAATGGCAGAAGCAGATGCCGATCGCAAAGAAGCCGCAGATGGAATGCATACTGGACAAGTGAGTGGGTAGAAAGACTAGGCGAAAGCAGTATTTTGAGTATCTGGTCAAATGGAAGAATCACCTAGTGGAAGATGCCAGCTGGGAGACATAAGAAGTTATCCAAAAGCATGGACAGACCATGCAGGAGCTCATGGACAGGAGCCCATGAAAATTTTCAAGCCGAGGAGTATGATGCAGGAGCATCGCCAATCAAGCGAGTCAGCGCGAGAGCAGAGGACAGCTGGACAAGACAGCATATTTCTTTTTGAATTTCACCTTGATATGGTTGCGCCAAACATTAATATGTGAATTTAATGAAGTGCACTTGTATATTGTAATGGAACTTGAGCCTTTAAGCTCTCGTCCTTAGGTAGATAGACGACATTTATTTTAGTTAATGCCGGTAGGTAGATTTTAATTGTAGAATTGACAGCTTTAGAGTCCAAGAGGGAAACAGGATATAAACACCCTCCTTTTGTACATTGTATCATTCATTCAGGATTATTGAACAGGAGAGCCGAAAAGAAAGCAGAGAACTGGGTAGAGAACATCCATGTACAACTATTGAATTAATAGAAGAGAGATTTGATTCAATTCCATGGTTATGTGTTATTTCTCTGTGTGTTGATATTATGCTCATGAGTATTTGCTTCCTAACATGCATTTTCTTTTATATGATGTGTATGTGATTTCATGGTTGGATTGAAGTCTGAGAGGTTGAGTGAATGAGTTTCAATTGTTTATCTAACTTCACCAGAGAATTCCTGCAAGGAGTGCAGTTGAATTTGTTCGCAAGGAGTGCGTGATTGCAGGGTCCAGTTAGAGAAAGCTATTGTCCTCATTCATCTCAGAAGTGCAGATTTGGCACCAGAGCTGTGCAAGGCATGCGCGGGCTAGAAGAAGACTCAGGGTTGCGATTCTGAGCAAGGATATTTAAGACTGCTGTTGCAAGAGCGCGCAGAGTCAAGGAAGCCTCAACACTTAGTCGTGTTCAAAGATTTTCCACAAGGAGTGCGTGCAAGAAGTTCCCATAAAGACTGCGAGCCCGAGGACAAGCTCAAGGAGGAAATAACGCCATCGATCTGGGGTCATAGGGACCGTCAGATCTACTCGTGATATCGCATATTGGCATATCGCGAGTTGAAGCACCAAGTCGTTGGAAGGGAAGTGGCAATATCCCGAAGAAAGATTTCCCGATAGGCTCAAAACCGTCGATCTTGAAGGACACGTGTCAGAAAATCTTGAGGAGTTGGGGATCGGAGATTCGGGGTTCTCGATGACAAAGAACGCTTGCATGTTGGATCCACGATTTGTGATATTTCGACAATGACATGGCAGTGCGGGACCACGGGGATCAGTGGAGTACAAGTGGTAACTTATCGGGGATCGGAAAAAGGTAAGACCCGAGTCCGTCGACATCAGAACTCGTGATCCCGCGAGTTTTGAAATCCTGATAGACAGATAGAAGGTGGAGAAGTCAAGTCTACATGTGCATTGGAGAAGCGGCATATCGGGATTCATAGATTGAAGTTTCAATTCGATGACATTGCGAGGAGCGATTTCCCGATAGGGAGAATTTCGATAGCAGGGGGAAAGTCAACGCTGACTCGTATCGGATTTCAGGGAATCGTGAAGTAAGGAACATGCGACCATAGGATTCGTGAAATTGCGAAGTCTGATTTCCCAACCGTTGAGGGAAATCTTCGAAGAGTTGTTGTGGGTAAGGGAAATTCCCATCAGGGAATAAGAGGAACCTTTGCAGTTCTTTGGGCCGAGTTTAGTGGAAGATCCTGAGGGAGCGATCGTACTCCGAGGAGGAGCGGTTGGCGTCACTTTAGGAATGAGATTCCATATTTCAGATTTGCCAGTTGACTGTATTCTTGGTACTCCATTTTTATCTGCTGTAGAACCACATGGTTCATGCATCTGTCCAGATGGGAAATCAGGGTATTTTGTTACATTGCCAAGTATAACTGGTAATCCTCCTAAAAATATTGAATTTCCATTTGTTTCTGAACCTCATGCCTAGCTTGCATATTGCAAGAAAAGTTTGGGAACAGTAGAAGTTTTTGACGACTAAAGAAATGCTCCTGTTACTCACTATTTAGATGATAATACTCCTTGGAAAGATTTTGAAGAAAATTGGATACCAGAATGGCAGTTCAGGGCTTCAGATGAAATAGAATTGGGACTACCTGGATTTTCAAGAAATACACATATAACTGTTCTTCCTCCTCAACATATACTAGGAAGAATGCACCAGGCTGCTAGCTACTATCACAGCTAGAGAAAAACTGATAGAAATGAGAGACTTGAGCAGACTTAGATCTGCTAACAGATAGTGGTATGATCATCAAACAAGGAGATGGGAAGAAACCCCTGCATATCATTTCTTCCAAATTAATAAAATGAGAACCATCCAAGATTATCCCAATAGAGATCCAGAGAAAAAATTATTTGGTATAAATTATCAACAGTACAAATCAATGTGGTTTAATGTTTGTCTCTGGAAAAACCTGTACAAATACTACTACTGTATGATAAAGTTTGTTGTTACTTTTTTCTTTGAAGATGAACCAGAATGGTTAAAAGAATGGTGGAATAAATTTGAGTTAAATCCAATCAATATCCATCCTCGAGTTTCAGAAACGGACAAAATGTTTCTCTTCCCAGACAGAAGATTGGATACAATTGGAGACTTATTTTCGAATGAAGAATATAAGAATTTCTTTATAAGAGAAAGACATCCATGGGTGATTCGAACCAAATTCATACTCCATCAAGAAGATGAAAGTAATGAAGATCCTAAACTATTCAATAAATTTACACTCACCATTGGGATCCTTACAATTTCAAACATTTCCATGATCATCCATTAGACTAATGGTTTTCCATGGGTTTACTCATTAAACTCCACTTTGTAATGATTCATGTCTAGATGGCCGACAGTGGTGCCATTCGGGTTCCGTGGGTTGCCGTCATTAAACTCCACTTTGTACATAGTGTTGTCATTTCAATAATGAGAATCTTGGAAACTCGGAGCCCAAGCTCTTCCTAGTTTGTGACGAAGAACCACATTGACTCCTACATGTGAGCTTGTCTTTACAAAGGATTGAAGTGGTGGAGGCCGATCTCGACAGACTTATTTTTTTTGTTTTTATATGTGTCATTACATAAGTTTGTAATCTATTTACTTATGTTGATTATATTAATAAAAGTATTATTTTTTCATCCAATTGATATCTTGAAAATATTTGAATTACTTTCCATGTGATTATTTGTTATGTATGTTAATGGATTATGCTAATTTATATGTTGAAATTATATATCATCACCACATGGTTTCATATCTTGGTTGCTGAGGACAAGTTGATGATATATATCTTTGGGTCACGTGCTCAACGATGGTGAATGTTCGGACGAGGTAGGATTCTAGCTTTGTCTTGTTAGCATTTCATTTATATAAAATACTTGTGATTAGAATTGATTTCTGGGTATCATAATGTCTGTTGTGGTTTTCCCCTAGGCATAGAGATATTTTTCTCATAACATAAATGGCGACTCTCCTCGGGATATCTCCTCTTTTTGCTCTCTATTTTCCAAACATTATGTGTCACATATTTCTTGATAGCATGTATTTATCCTTGCATTCAATTTTCTTGGACTAACCCTTTCCCTCGCAGTGTCTTGTTTGGTATATTTGGGTTTTCCATTGACAAAAGCGTACATACCTGAGTTATCTGCCTTTAGGGAGCGTATATACACATTTGTTCCCTGAACAGTTGCATACATCATCTCTTAACTATTCTTCTTTGACTTTGGTGTTTGTTGGGTGAGTTTTACTGGTTTTTGAGACTTATTGGGTCCCTTTTATGACCATTAAGTTCCTACAAATGATAGGAGGATGTTTTATTGGTGAATTATTTGGGAGAACTCCTTTCTTGTCATTCTTCCCATTTTGTTGTCCTTGCACACTAGTCTGGGTAGTTTCTTCTTGGTATCTTGTTTGGCTTGTATTCTTTTTCTTGCATTAGGGTCTACCTATGAGTTTGTTATTCAGTCCTTTCATTTTCTTTTCATTATATATCAAAAATACAAAATATATATATTTTTTGCATTTTACTTATGGAATTTTCATCATTGGTTACCTTTAATTACTTTTGGCATATTCTGAAAGATTTCACTGCATTAAAGTTGTAGAGACTCCATTTTAGAAACAACATTTAGAGGCATACCATCACATTGAAAATCAATACTAGTACTTAACAAGCTTTTTACATTTGCTTCCAACCACCAGTACCCAAGTACCTCTAGAAATTTAGATTGTAGAGGTCCTTGTGGGACGAGGATCGACAAAAATTAGAGACTCATAGTACCCCCTTTACTCAATCTGTGAGGACATCCCATATTACAGTTTCCCCGAAACCCTGCTAGTAGGTGTGAAATATGAATACAACCCCCTCTCGAAAGTTTTGCAAATCTCTCATGCAAGCTGATATGCCTTAGAATTGAAAGAACCCTAAATTGAAGCTCGGAGGAAGACCATGTATGGATCCTCCTCCTTGTCTATCTAAGGTGGATATTGCACAACCTAAACCAAACCAAAAGTGGAAAGGTTTTTCCAAAACCCTAATGAAAACCTTGGTTCAAAAGAGCACTCCAAAGAGATCAATCCAAATATGTTATGCAAACTGAAGTGTCACCCCTCCTTTTATCGATATTTCTCATCTTCTAGAACTTTCTTCTTTTTAACTAAATAAAATATGACTTTTAGAACCTTCCCACTTTTCACTAAATCATAAACGACCCTTATCCCCCTTTAACTTTCACTTTAATATGAGAAGTTACTTTTAATAATGGTTAGGTAACTTATTCATCTAAATTTACTTTATTTCTTTATTGTCACTTTAAATAAATAACATCTCCTAACTAAGTGACATTAAATAACCCCTTTTTACTCCATTTTTATTCACCAACGAGCCATGGAAGTCATTTCCACTCTTGAACATGAGAATCAAAAAATGGGGAAATGACACATTATCTTATGTAAACAATTTGTAAGAATTTATTCTTGCAAATAGTAAGAATTTAAGTTTTGGGAAGTATAGGGTTGAGGTATCAAAATCCATCATAAATTTTTTGTTTTTCTTATCAATGTATGAGTGGGAAACTGATGAATCTAAATAATGTACATTGTTTCTAGCTTCAAGGAAGTCATTTTTTATTAAATACAAACTCTATTTTGTTTTTGAAAAAACTTCACTCTAAACTCCTTGTTATTTGTCTCAAATTCCATGAAATCAAGGCA